>CAUYLG010074888.1:0-15999 GCA_963573385.1 Cacajao melanocephalus
TTGAATTTTAGGTTTTGGGATACATGTGAAGAACATGCAAGATTGTTGCATAGGTACACACATGGCAGTGTGATTTGCTGCCTTCCTCCCCATCACCTATATCTGGCATTTCTCTCCATGCTATCTCTCCCCAACTCCCCACCCGCTGCTGTCCCTCCCCTATTTCCCCCCGACAGACCCCAGTGTGTGATGCTCCCTTCCTTGTGTCCATGTGTTCTCATTGTTCAACACCCACCTATGAGTGAGAACATGCAGTGTTTGATTTTCTGTCCTTGTGTCAGTTTGCTGAGAATGATGGTTTCCAGGTTCATCCATGTCCCTACAAAGGACACGAACTCATTGTTTTTTATGGCTGCGTGGTATTCCATGATGTATTTGTGCCACATTTTACAAGTCCTTTTTTTTTCTGTTGCTTTTCCCATTTGGGGTACATTGTTTAATTGAAGAGCATGCATTTTAGAAATTGTCTAAATATGAGTTAGAATTTCCAAGTTTTCAGACTAAAAGCTGTATGTACACATATGCACTCATAATATGTCATTTGCTGCTACCTATCCTGCACTGTGTAAAGATCTTAAAACAAAGAGTCTTTTCTCAATTTAAGAAAGGGAAAAAAATTCTCTCTCTACAATAGTAAGTATGTGAGACAGGAAGATTTATATTTATCCACCTCTTTCTTCAAAGAAAAATCTTTAACTAAATGAATAGAAGGAGATATGACATAAAACCCCAAATATCAAGACACTCACAAAGAGCAGAGGAAGATAATACTTGATGGAATGAGGGTCAAGTGAAAGGACTAACCTTGTAAAGGAAATAAGACTTTGAAGCAAGGATAGCTAAAAACCCAAGTAAGTTTGAAAGATGACGGACAAGAAGTTGAGTAAATTTTTGCCTTAGCTAGGTATCTAAGACCATTACTAATGAAAAGAGTGGTTATTTTATTGTTTCTTATATGTTTTAGGCAGCAAGTTAAATGCTTTCATGTTCTGTAACAATGAGTCCTTTCTGCAACACTGGGAGATCCAACATTATGGCCCCCATTTCACATGTGAGAAAAGTGCATGTGTGTGTACATGCATGTGCACAAAGGGTTAATAAATTGACCAGAACCTCAAAAACAATGGTGGTCAGTGGTGGTTAGATGGAGGTAGTCTCCCTCCAAACCCCATATTTAACTGCCTCAAGATATGCGTTTCTCCAGCTGTAATCACCCAATGGCTAATTCTTGCCCATTGCATAGATAAAATCAATCCACTGAGACAGATGTATTGCAGTAGAGAAAGAGTTTAATAATGCCAGGGCTAGCTGAGCAGAAGGATGAGAGTAATTACTCAAATCAGCTTCCCCAAGAACTCAGAGGCTAGAGTATTTATGGATAATTTGGCAGGCATGGGGGCTCAGGGATGGGTGCTGCTTTTTGGTTGGGAACGATATCAGGGGTGTGGAAAATGGTTCTTGGGCACTGAGTTAGCCTCTGTGTGGGGGCCACAGGACAGGTTGAGTCATGAGTAGCAGCTCTGGGTGGGGTCAGTGAATTGCTAGAATGCAAAAGTCTGAAAAACATCTCAAAAAAAACAATCTTAGGTTCTACAATAGTGGTGTTATCTATAGGAGAATTTGTGGGAAGTCACAAATCTTGTCTCTCTGGCCACATGATCCCTGAGCAAGAAGGGATTATAGAAAAGCCAACTGGAGATCAACGGCTGTTTATCATTTAACTATACCTATGTTTTAGCACAATCCAGGCCTCTCCCATAATCCTAATCTTGTGGCCTTTCATTAGTCTTACAAAGGCAGTTTCAGCTCCTGAACAAGAAAGGGGTCAGTTTTAGGGAGGGACTCTTATTATCCTTGTTTCAAAGTTAAACTATACATCAGATTACTCCTGTGGTTAGCTTGGCCTATGCCCAAGAGTGAGTGAGGGTAACCAGACTGTGAGGCTAGAAGCAAGATGTATTCAGTCATGCTACACTTCTCTCGCTGTCATCATCTTTGCAAAGTTGGTTTCACAGCTGTGTGCCCTTCATGTGGTACTTCAAACAAGGAACATATATTCCTATCACCATCCCATCAGTTCCTACCAAGAGTTATACCCTCCCTGCTTCCTCCTTGAATCCTATTTATGAATTCAAAACCCAGGTGAGGTTCTAGCTACGTAGAGAAGCCGATTTCTTATGCTCTCTGCTTCCTCTGCTTCCTGGAGCATAACTTGCTATGCATTCATATGGCACTGCCTGCTGATTACTGGGCATTATCGTGAATGATCTGCCTGGAGATATGTCCTGTACCCATATCCAGTAGAAAAACATCTTGAGATCAGGAGCTACATCATGCACTTCCTCCACAGCATCTATTGCTGGTCTAGAATGTAAAGGCACTTAAGAAACATTATTTGACTGCAGCTTCCAAAAATAAATTTTATTATAGACATTGTAAATAAATAAGGTCTATAAAAACACCTCAATCATAATCTGGGATGTGTGGTTCTAGTTTTGACCTGCCTTGCCTCTTAGAAGACTCTACATGGATATGGTGCCCAAGAGTGATCAGACAAGGAGAAGTGGGCAGCAAATCCAGTGCCCCGAGTTTGAGTTCTGAACTGCCTTGTGTTCCCTACTCAGGTATCCCTCTGTTCCCCTCGCAGGCTTATTTCCAATACTCACCAGTTTCGCAATTAGACAATTTGTTCTGTGGAAATGCAAAGTTTTAGAGTCAGACAATTAATAACTGAGGAACCTTGAGCAAATTACTCAGTCTCTCTCAGTCTGTTTCTTATTTGCAAAGGAATGATCACAATTCTTACCTCAGACTACCTACCACAGCCTCATGTGGTTCTAACAAAGATTAAAAGAAACAATCAAGCCAGGAGGGTCTGTGGCTCACACCTGTAATCTCACCTCTTAGGAAGGCAGAGGTGGGAGGATAGCTTGAGACCAGGAGTTCGAGACCTGCCTGGGCAATATAGCGAGACCCCATTCTCCACAAAAAGGAAAGAAAAAAAAAAGAAGCAATCAATATATGTAAAATGCCTGACACCACAGATATTCAGTATATATTAATACCCCTTTCTTTCATTTCTTCTTGTACCAAGTTAAAAAAAGAAAAAAAAAAAAGCCCCAGTCACCTACTAGACAAGGCACTGACCTCCTTTAAAAAAAATTTACAAAAAGAATCAATTATCTGTATAGCCATAACAAAAAGGGTATAACTATATTGATCTTTAATGTTTAATTAAAGATTTGCTGTTTACAAAGGACTTTTACAAGTCTTGGCATTAATCTTCAGAAAAAGTTGCATAAACCAATCAAAGCAAGGATTATTATCCTATTATTTTACAAGAGAAAAATAAGGAACATTTTGAGTGCCCTTGAACAAATTACACAAACTTACTCAACTACTAAGTCACAAAGCTTTGTCTTAAACCTAGAGAACTAAGATATTTCTGGGAAAGTAGCAGAAAGGGCTCAGACTGGCTGCTAGAGCATGTGACTCTTGTAAAAAACACAATGCAGGACATTCATTATGCATTCCCTGAGCCATCACAGCAAAGGATTTTGGTTCTTTCTCCCCGACCCATCCTGAGGTTATGCTCCCTTCTATGGATATTCTCAACACAGAGGAGGAAAATATCCCCTTCCCATTTCCAAGCAGTGTTAAGAACATGGTGACATCTACCCACTTCTCTTCCATCTAAGGAAAGAGGCATGGCAAAAAGTCTGGGAGGCACTGTGTACATCGTATGGTATGATACAAATGATTTCAGCTTGAGGTGCCTCCATTTTCAGCTGCAGAATAGAGTCAATTTAATAGTGTCTTTTTTCGTGATAGATAATTCATGAAACTGGTAGTGATATGGTTTAAGTTGGCAAAGGCGCTAGATAAACTCAATATGATAATCAGAAATGACCCTCTGGAAACTAAATTTTAAAACTGGAAAAGAAAATTTCAAAAGAATGCCACATACAATAGTCTCAAAAGACCTACAAATTTAGAAATAAATTTAGACAAAAATTGTGCAAGACCTTTACACAGAAATCTGTAAGATATTGCTAGGGAAATTTTTAAAGAGTTGAGAAATAAAGATAATACTATATTTATGGATTGGAAGACTCAATATTGTTCTTCATTCTTAGCAAATAAATTTATAGATTTGATGTAATCCCAATCAAAATCCTGCCAAGCTTTTTTTAAAAGAAATTCACAAGCTTATTTTAAAGTATACATGGAAAAGAAAAGAATCTAAGAGAGAGAAACAATGTTTACAAGGACAACTTACACTACTGGATTTTAAAACTTAACAACGAAGCCATAGCAATCAAGATGGTGGAATAGAATAGAAAGTTCTGAAACAGATCCAAACATGTATGAGGACCCTGTGGTATGCAAAGATTTTTTTAGATAGGAAAGGAAAAATCACTAAAAATAATTTTCTAATTAAAAATTTTAAAGTGCTTAAATTTGACTTTTTCAAAAGTCAATCCTTCCTCTGTCTTCAAAAGAAAACATTTAAAAAATGAAAAAGCAGACTGGGAGAAAATATTACAACACCTGAACTGACAAAGGAGTACATCCAGAATAAATAAGGCACTTTTCCAACTCAGTAGGAAGGCAATTAATACAGTTTATTAAAAAGGACAAAAGTTTTTAGTAGACTCTTCACAAAGATATGTGAACATCCAAGATGTTAAACATTAGTCATTTGGGGAATATAAATTAAAACTATAATGTGATATTACTCTATACCCACTAGAATAACTAAAATTAAAGATTGGCAATATCAATTTTGCCAAGGACGTTGAGAAACTGGAATTTTGATGCACTGCTAGTGAGAGTGTAAAATGGTACAACTACTTTGAAAAGCAGTTTAGCAGTTTCTGACAAAGTCAAAAATATTCCTAGCATAAAACCCAGCAATCCCACTCACAGGTGTTTACTCAAGAGAAATAAAAGCATATGTATACACTAAAGACTTGTACATAAATGTTCATAGCAGCTTTATTCATCGTGGCCCAAACCTGGAATCAACACAATGTTCATCAGGTGAATAAACAAATCATGGTATATTCATATAATGAAATATCTTAACTTTTTTTGACATATCACCACAGGGTTGAATCACATAGATATTATGCTGAGTGAAAGGAGACAATACGGAGAAGTGCACTGTGCATGATTTTATGGTGTGAGATTATAGAACAGGCAAAGTTGGCCAAGCGCGGTGGCTCATGCCTGTGATCCCAGCACTTTGGGAAGCTAAGGTGGGCAGATCACCTGAGGTCAGGAGTTTGAGACCAGACTGGCCAATGTGGTGAAACCCCATCTCTACTAAAAATACAAAAATTAACTAAGTGTGGTGGCAGGCGCCTATAATCCCAGCTACTCAGGAGGCTGAGGCTAGAGAATCGCTTGAACCTGGAAGATGGAGGTTGCAGTGAGCTGAGATCGCACCATTGCACTGCAGCCTGGGTGACAAGGTGAGACTCTGTCAGAAAAAGAGAGAGAGAGAGAGAGAGAGAGAAAGGCAAAGTTAATCTATAATAATAGAAATCAGATCAGCAGTTTCCTAAAGTAGGGGAGAGAAAGGTAATTGACCACAAGTGGCCTAAGGAAACTTTCTGGGGAGGTCAAAATTATTCCATATCTTGATCTGGTTGATGTTCTGCAGTGTCATGAACCTGTGTATTTAAAATATATGAATTTTATTGCATGTAAATCATATTTCAATAAGGTTGACTTTTCAAAAACCAACCTTGGTCAAACATCCTTAGGTATGCTATGTCTCTCACTTTATAAAAATGTATGCAAATATATGTCTAGAACAGAGATTAGTCTGCATGAGGGTATAGATTTTACTGAGTGCCCCTCTCGATGTTCCAAGTACTAGCTCCCCAGAACGTCAATTCTGATATTCTTAAGATGGTGAGTAGTGAAAGAGGGTAATATTTCTAAAACTACTAACTAAATTAGATGATGACTATGCCCCCAAATAAAGAAAGTTCCAAAGGCTTTTTAAAAAAGATTTTATTATGGAAAATTACAAACATATGCAAGAAGAGAGTATAGCATAATAAATTTTTATGTACCCATCATGTAGCTTTAATAGTCACTACTGTATGGTCAATCTTGTTTATCTAAATCCCCAGATGCCCCTCTCCCTCCCTGCCTCCCATTGAATTTTTTTAAAGCAAATCCTAGGGGTCATATCATTTCATCTGTAAATGCAAGAAGCTCTGAAATTGGATTCATTTGCTCATACTGTGTCCTCTGCCTGAAATGTTTATCCCTTGTTCTTTATATGGCTGGTTCCTTCTCATCTTTCAGGTGAGACCTTTTCAGAAAGATCTTCTCTGGTCTCCCTATCTAAAATAGCTCACCTTCTACCTGAACCCAGCTACTTTTTATCCTGGCAATCTGGACCCTGGGCTTTCATATTATTTTCCACAATTTGTAATTATTAGTTACTGGTTTTTGTGTGTCTTTTCAACTACACTCTAAGTGCCACTGGCATAGTATTATCAGGGTCTGGAAGGTGATTAATAAATAATAGCTCCTCATTAATGAATCATCTGAACAATCAGCTTTTCAGAGGTCAACAATGAACTTTTCTCTTGTATGTGGTGATGGTCTGGATAACCACCAAAGATGAGTTGCTTTGGCTTTTCCAGAATTTTTTAAAGCCTTATCATAAGGTATCAAGTAGCCAATAGAAGTGTTTCTTCTTTTGTATGCTTTTGTAAGAATTATGGAATGTTATAAGTGAAAGAGGCTTGAGAAATAACCTACATTCATAGGTCTGTTGGATTTTAAAATGAAAAGAATCCTTAGAAAACATTTTGTTGAACAGATAACAGATAAGAAAACTTTATAACCCATATCTAATATTGCAGAATTTGTGATTTACAAATGGCCATAATCTGAACCCTTCATTCAGAAAAATAGTCCATTTACTTGAGTGAGAATTGAATCTCATAAAATATCAGAAAAAATGACTCAATTTTATACTATCTATACAGATATTATGCTCAGTTAAGCCATTTATTTGGCAAATATTTATTTCCCACCCATTATGTTCCAAAAACCATTCTTGCAGCTATATCAGTGAACATAACAATAAAGTTTACATTCTAGCCCATGTGTCAATATTGTAAAAGTACATCCTCTTGAATTTGCTATAGAATCATAGTAAGGTAATTTGGAAGAAAACACTTTTTATTATGCACTCAATAAAGGCAGAATACAACATTTCCTTGTCAAGCATATAATACCAAAATCCCAATATCATTATTTAGTTTCTCCATTTACTAAACTCTGATGAATGAGCCCCCACCACACCATAAAGTTGCAGTAAGCTGGCGGCTGGGATTGGTGAGAACATTTTACCCCAGGAGCTTCCCTCCTGTGGACTCACTGATGTGCAAAGTGACTGCAGGAGCCCAAACCTTGTATAACAACTCTGGGATGGAATAAGATGCACCGTTGGGTCAAGATGTGCCCAAAACATCTAACATATACACGTTTTAGTTGCAAGTGACCCAAAATTAATCATTCTGTCAAGTTGGATTCACTTTCTTCTTCCTTCTTCTTCTTTTTTTTTTTTTTTTTTTTTTTTTTTTTTTAATATAAAGTTTTGCTTTGTTGCCGAGGCTGAAATGCAGTGATGTGGTCTCAGCTCACTGTAATCTCTGCCTCCCAGGTTCAAGCAATTCTCCTGCCTCAGCCTCCTGAGTGGCTGGGACTACACCATGCCCAGTTAATTTTTGTATTTTTAGTAGAGATGGGGTTTCACCATGTTGGCCAGGCTGGCCTCAATCTCCTGACCTCAGGTGATCCACCCGCCTCGGCCTCCCAAAGTGCTGGGGTTACAGGCATGAGCCACTGCACCTGGCCCTGCCAAATATGATTCATAAAGAAAGCTAGCCTCCATCCCATTTTCTCCAAAAACTTATGTAAACTATTCTATCCACTTTCCTCACAATTAATTCACTCTTGTTAGAGCACTATTCTCAAGGTGTAATTGGGGAAATACGGGTGTCCATATAATTTGGGAAATATAGGTGTCCTGATACTTTCTTCTACATTGGACATAGAATCAGAGACAACCTCAGAAGTAAAGGGGCAGCAGCCAAGGAGGTGGGGACAAGCAACGAGAGAGAAGGTAGGATTGGAGCAGGAGTGGAGCAGGTGCAAGAGTGTCTCCTATCATCGCAGCCTGATGTCACTCGTCTGATCTCTGTCTCATCAGGGTTCTCTTCCACCTACACTATATGCAAGGGAGTTTTCCTAATTCCCTGATCAAAATTATTCCGATTCTCTGGATATTTGCTTGGCTCTCTTGTGACGTTTCTAGGAACCCTAGCTAGACTTGATGCTTTACCTGCAGTCCAGGAGGTATCCACTCTGTGAAACCACAACAGCACAGCACAGGAAAGCCAGCCTAATGTGTGAGATTTTGAAACAATGAAGCTAAAATAATTTTGTTACCCCTCTAGGAAAGAAAATAACATGCATTGCCTTTTTAGAATTATAAAATAATGCAAATGTCTTATTTTAACAGCTCAGCTCTCAGTTGCCAAGTAACAAAACCCACAAGTTCTCTGTATTTTCCATGAGCTTTCAAAGTTTGTTTCTGGCATACTTCAGGGCAAGGAGGAACTTGTTGCTAAATATATTGCGTGTTCTCCCACAAGAAACTTGGGGACTTCTCAGAAAAACCTGGGAGGTAGAAGGGGTGATTGAAAAGTCACCACTAGCATTTCCTTCTGAGCCATTAAATCTTTTACTAATGAAAGACAAAGATTAATTGTTCCTCCCCAAGATGAATGTTGCTTTGAGAAGCCAGAGACATTTCTGAAAAGATGCAGCATTACCCTGGTGAGTTCAAGAAAGGGCATGTTGGAGAACAAGACCAAGATTCTATCTTCCTTGTAGTTTTCAAATACACCTAACCCTGCAAAATTCTAGTCAGTGCACAAAACTAGATGCCCAACCCTATGTCTTGTCTTTCTGTCCCATTCTCTTGATGAAAATCACTGATGGCCTCCTCTGAACTCTTGTATACCTTATTCTCAGTATAAGCTCTGTCTGCTCATCACATGCTTCTCTGCTACTGGTGAACACTGTGCACTTGTGATACCCCTAACTAGATTACAAGCTTCCAGAGGGCAGATACTTCTTATATTTCTTGTTTATTCCCCACTGGCCTAGAAAAAATGCTCTATACATAACTTCTAAATAAAAAACTTATTACATGACTAAATATACCATATAGGCCTAAGCTAAGAAAACATAAATAATATATGCCCCAAGTTCCCTGTTACCTTCCCTAAATAACAAACACACACACCCCTTTAGATATTAAAAGGAAAGCCTATTCTTTATTTCCATTAGCTTCAATTCCTAACTTCTTTTGGCCTACACCGATTTGTTATAGTAAAATATGAGGCCAGGCCCAGTGATTCATGCCTGCAATCCCAGTACTTTGGGATGCCAAGGTGGGTGGATCACCTGAGGTCAGGAGTTTGAGACCAGCCTGGTCAACATGGCGAAACTCTGTCTCTACTAAAATTAAAAAACATTAGCCTGGCATGGTGATACATACCTATGATCCCATCTACTAGGGAGGCTGAAGCAGGAGAATTGCTTGAACCCAGAAGGCAGAGGTTGCAGAGAGCCGAGATCACACCACTGCATTCCAGCCTGGGCAACAGAGAGAGCCTCTGTCTCAAGAAAAAAAAAATTATGTATATATTAATAAATGGGCCTGTACTTAGTTTTCCATTGTTTGTCTTCAATTCTATGATTGTGTAGAATCACAGTGTTCCTGGCTTTCTCCCTATTTCTTGTTTTCCGGTCTCCTTTGTGGGTTCCTGCTGTGCCCCATCCCTTGGTTGCACTCCTTGGCATTGAGCCCATGTTCCTGCTTCAGCAGTCACCCCAGGTCATATCATCCATTACTATCTAGACACTGGGGACTGCCAGTTTTCTATCTTTAGACTAGCACTCTCCACCGAGTGCTAGTCCCACAGAACCAATTGCCTACTGGACATCTGCATGCAGTGCCCCACACACACCTCAAACCCTACATGACAAAACCAGAATTATATTCATCTCCAAATGTACTCTCAGGCATGTGTTCCTGATCTTCGAAAATGAGATTATTGTCAAGCCAATTACCTAAAGCAGATACTGTCCCCTTGACCTGGCTAACCACCAGCTATCAGTGGCTGTCGGCTCTACCTCTCACATATATCCTTTTATTTCTATGATCCCTAGGCTAGTTAGGCACCAGTGTCTCTCACCATATTACTGCAGTCCTAGTCTAATGGGTCTCTAGAGATGTATGGGTTTAACCCCTTCAAGTCATGTAATGCTGAAGTCAGAGTGACCATTCTAAAATATAAATTTGATCAATTCCTTAACTTGGCTTAAAAACTTCTGTGCAACCTCATCCAGCCCCAACACCAGCCTTCTTTCTATCCAACCTAAATGTCTTTCCTACATCAAATGTGCTATGCTCTGTCTTATTTTTTGGGTCTTGGCTCATGCTATTGCCTTGGCCTATCACACTCTTTCTGACCCCACCCCAGCTTTGTCCTAACTTATGCTTATTCTCCATTTTAACCTCTGCCTTTTCTGAGAAACCCTTTCCAGCCCCCCAGGTACAGGTTAGGTACCTCCTTCATATTTCCAGAGCATGTGTATTCTCTCTTTGATAGCATTCACCAAATCATTTGCTGGATGATCTTTGGCTATTTTTTGTTCTGAATCTCCCAATAGCCACTCCCATGAGGACATAGATTCTATCTGTTTTGTTCAAAGCTTAATCTCCAGCAGCTGGCCTATTACCTGGAACATAGTACACACTCAGAAAATGTTTGCTGATCAGAGTCTTGAATAATACATCACATGAAATCACTTTCCCAAAGTGGGATATACTAAAGAGAAAAACATTTCTTACCTTGTATTTAAATCCAGAAGTGGGTTTTTCCCCTTTCTCAACCTTATTGGTTGTTTCAGTCATCAAGCAAAGATGATTTCGTTATTAAGTGAGGTAGAAGCAGAAACAGTACAGCAGAGACAGAGACAGTTCCAGTGTCCAGTGAGAGCAGACTTCCCCTTCTCACCAGGTTCACACAGCATGGGGGCCTGGACTCTATGATTCCCCTGGACTGCTATTTTCTTTGATTTATGACTGGTTTCAGATGGAGCCAATGATAATGTACATTCCAAACTTCTGGCACACTCTGGAAGGTTGCAGATAGCTTTTCTATGCACATTAAACACATAATAATGATGGTCATTCAGACCTCATACTTGGCAGATTTTACACTGAAGAGGACCTGTTTCTTATTTGGCTGTTCAAATCACAAGGAATGACCATTAAATTCAAAGGGATTCTGGGTTTGACTGTCTCCAAGTAGATGCTGAATAAGGTAAAAAAAAAAAAAGACTGGTCTATTCAGTGGTTAGTAATCTCTTTAATCTGTGCATTTCAAAATTAAAGACTCATCTATAATCCTAGCACTTTGGGAGTCCAGGACGTGGGGAATCTCTTGAGGCCAGGAGTTTGAGGCCAGCCTGGACAACATAGCAAGACCCATCACTACAAAAAATAATAAATACAAAATTAGACTGTGTGCTGGGCTATAGCCTGTAATCCCAGCTACTCAAAAGGCAGAGTCAGGAAGATTTCCCAAACACTGGAGTTTAAGTTTACAGTGAGGTATGACTGTGACACTATACTCCAGACTAGGTGACAGAGCTTGTCTCAAATAAAAAAAAAAAAAAAAAAAAAAAAAAAGGTAAAGGCCAAAGTACAAAGAAATACACCATCTTACTCAGAATGGATTAAAGAGACTGTTTTCAAGAAGGTGATTAAAACTAAAGGTCTTAGCTAGCAAAGCCTGTAGAACCTGTTAATTCCTTTCTGAGAAAACAAACTGCCTAAATTAAATAATCACTCCACCAAAAGGCATTTAAAGATCACTTTTAGCAGACTCCTCTTGTCAAGAACATCCATACCAATTATTTCCGGTGTGCTGGGAATACTAGTTACCTTGTAAGAAGGAAAAACAAAACAAAACAAAAAATGAACACGCGAAACAATTGTTTTGTCATATTTCTTGTGATAGCGTATCTTAAATCCAGCAAACAGACCCTAGAAGCACAAAGGAAAAATCAGCCTTTTCAGCACTGAACTTACAAACCTAACCCTGAAGCATGAGGTCTCAAATCACACTGGGCCTTATTTAGAGTTATCTAGGTCTTGGGTATTCTGATTCCTCCAACAGCTAGGTGCAGGTGCGGTATGGTCAAACAAACACAAGATTCAAGTCAGAAGGCCCAAATTTAAATCTACGCTTTTACATATAACTCAGACATATTACCGAATGTCTCAGAATTTAAGAATTTTCCTCTTCAACAGGAAGATAGCGATATATATAACACCAGGTTACAGTGGCACTGAAATGAGGTAATATATCTAATCTTTTAGATTAATCTTCTGGCATAGCTTATTAAAGGATCCTATATACCATGTGTGCACAGTAACTACTAGCGTTAAGAAATGAGCTGTGTACACTTGGCTGGCCAACTCACTCCATTTCTCTGGATTTCAGTTTCCTTATCTGTAAAATGGGAAATAATAATACCAACCCCTTAGACTGTGCAGAGATGCAGGGGCAGAAGTGGTGGCAGTAAAGTCACCAGAAGCAAACGGGGCCAGATCTTCAGCTTCCCCACTGCACACAAACTGTTCACAGGACAATCAAGGCAGGGCCTTCATCTGTATTTAAAAATGGAGTCTCGCTCTGACGTCCAGCCTAGAGTGCAGTGGTATGATCTCAGCTCACTGCAACCTCCGCCTCCTGAGTTCAAGCAATTCTTCTGCCTCAGCCTTCTGAGTAGCTGAGGTTACAGGCACGTGCCACCATGCCTGGCTAATTTTTGTATTTTTAATGGAGATGGGGTTTCATCATCTCCATCTCCATTGGCCAGGCTGGTCTCAAACTCCTGACCTCAGGTGATCTGCCTTCCTCAGCCTTGCAAAGTGCTGGGATTATAGGCATGAGCCACTGCGCCCAGCCTCATCTGCATTTTCGTATATGGTTTAGATGAAATAATGTATGGAAAGAACTTACATTAACTCATTATATTATAAAATGATAGCATTTCTTCTTAATATACTGTTCCATAAATTTTATATTTTATAAAACAAATACATATTGCTTAGTTAACTACTGTTTAAGCCCTAGATTCATACCTTAATTAATTAATCAAACAAACCCTAATTAATCCTGAAGCTAGCTCCCCTCAGGATGTTGGTCCTGGTGTTTTCCAAGGCCTGCTGAGAAGAGAAATGGACAGTGACCCTCCCATCAGATGAGATTCCAAAGACAGTCTCCACTGGACTCAAACTCAAGCTCCCTGTCTCCATCCTTAGAGAATTGCAAGTAAATTCCTTCCCGGAGACCAACCCATTTCTCTAATCCCTGTGTTGTACCCTGAGGCTCCAGGGTACAACACAGGGATTAGAGAAATGGGTTGGTCTGTCTCCTGGCTTTTCTTCTAAAAACAATCTGCTACAGAAGTACCAAAGATTAGATGGTCTCTTTGGAAAAGGTTTTACATCTACTTCACATCTTTCTGAGTTGCTTTTAGCAGCAACCTAAAAAGCTCCTTCGCTTATGCCCAACACTGCAAAACGCCTGCCTTGTGAATTTAGAAACACTATCAACACTTTGCTGCAGGTAGATATTACTTGATATTAAATCACCACAGAATGTCTGTAGAAATGCACTAGATACCAAGGACTTTCTGACTGAAGAAAGGTAAGCACAATGATATAATTAGATATGATTTGCCATTTCTTTACAAATATTGCTACATTCTCAATTCAGCATGTGGTTTCTCACTTCCCTTATTAGCTTGCTTGTATTCATTGTGTCTAGCTCTCTGGAAATGATTTTTTAAGCCCTTGAAAATCAAATAATGCTTAAAAATCAATTTACTAGGTTAATCATAATGCTTTTCTCATAATGAGTAGCATAATACCAGCTACTCAGGTGGCTGAGATAAGAGGAACACTTGCGCCCAGGAGTGCAAGATCAGTGGGGCAACATAGCGAAATCCTGTCTCTAAAAATAAAATTAAACAATGCTTTCCTCAGCACTGACAATTCAAATGAAATGTGGCTCTGTAACAATACTGAGAGAATGCAGGACTTTCAAACATCTTTAAGGAAGAAAGTGGATACCCTGGATTTAAGCATGGAGTTATCACTATATATTTGAGGAATATATGTAAATTCCAAAGTTATTTAAAAAGCTTCTCTACCCAACAAACTTGGGATCATGGGGAAGGCATATGTGGTACTTACCAATATTTCTAGCTTCCTTCTGTTGGGACAAGGGGATATTATATTGCCCTACCACCTTCGAATTGTTAACAGATGTAGCCATGTGACTTCTTTTGGCCACCAGAAGGAAGTGTTTAATTTCTAACATTCTTCTGACCTGTCTGGCTACCAGGGAAGCACACACAGCAGAGTCATCACATGAGTGAGGGCTGCCCCTGAGAGTCACTCAGCCATTTAGCAGACTTGGCATGAGCAAGAGAGAAACTCTGTCACTTTATGACACATATTTGTTTGCTTCCACAGCGTGGCCTAGCCTTTCTCACCAGTACAGAGTCCACCAAGCCCTACCACAGAAAGCTCCTTAGGGTCCCTAATCATGTCCCCGATACTGTCCATTCACTCTTCCTACTATTCACTCTGTTCTCCTGCCTCCCTTTCAGAAGGTCCCTGATGTATACATCGGGCCTACCAGGATAATGTACTCCATCTCAAGATCCTTAATCACATCTGCAAACATCCTTCTGCATATCAAATAACACTTTCAGCCAGTATCTTTTACTCATCTTATCTCACCTTGCTCCTCTACCATTCCACACCCCTTCTCACCCTTGGCTAGCACAGTGTCTTAAACATGCATCCCTGCTGAATGAATGAATGCTTAGTTCAAAATGTATACCATATCAGAATCTTTGCTTTATCAAAAGCCCAAACAATATGGTTAATAAAGCTACACACACTCAAACATACACACAAAGAAAAAGCTAAGGCACCTCATAAAAACAAAACTAGGTAAGAAGAAAGTTGCTCAGTCTAGGCTATCAAAATTAATGGGAAAAAGAAGTAAATGGTCTTCCCATACTGGCACTCAGTAGTAAGTCCTTAAGAAATATAAAAGAATGCATCAAGTTGATGATTATTTGCAGAAGCACATGTACATACATATACCAGCAGTTAATATATATGCATGGAATCAAATCACCCATAGCTCAGCAGAATCTAAGCCATATGTCTTCTTGCAGAGATTTGCTTATTAACTGTCTTCATTCCTTCCATATTAGACAATTTGAGAAAGGTAAAGAAGTTATTTCATTCTCCTCAGTTCTATTTCTTCTTTCTTAGTGCCTTCATATTCATCAATTCACAAGGGCCTTAAGGCAAGAAAAATTTCTGTTTAAACAAAGTTTTTTTGTTTAAAGAGAAACAAAAATTTCTCATTAAACGTGTGATCTCTCTCTTTTTTTTTTTCTTTTAAGATGGGGTTTCATCATGTTGGTCAGGCTGGTCTTGAACTCCTGACCTCAGGTGATCCACCCACCTCAGCCTCCCAAAGTGCTAGGATTACAGGCATGAGCCACCGCGCCCGGCAAACGTGTGATCTCTCAAATCTGCCAAATGTAGTGACTTCATAGTAATTGTTTCAACCATTGTCTTCTGCTGACCCAATACTTCATATGCCATAAGATTGAAAACATTCTCTTTTGCCGAGCGCGGTGGCTTACGCCTGTAATCCCAGCACTTTGGGAGGCCGAGGTGGGCAGATCACAAGGTCAAGAGATCAAGACCATCCTGGCCAACATGGTGAAACCCCGTCTCTACTAAAATACAAAAATTAGCTGGCTATGGTGGCACACGCCTGTAGT
>CAUYLG010074890.1:0-111861 GCA_963573385.1 Cacajao melanocephalus
TCCTTTCCTAATTGAATACCCTTTATTTCTTTTTCTTGCCTGATTGCTCTGGCTAGAACTTCCAATACTATGTTTTTTAATTGGAGTGGTGAGAGAGGGCATGCTTGTCTAGTGCCAGATTTCAAAGGGAATGCTTCCAGTTTTTGCCCATTCAGTATGATATTGACTGTAGCTTTCTCATAAATAGCTTTTATTATTTTGTGATATGTTCCATCGATACCTACTTTATTGAGAGTTTTTAGCATAAAGGGCTGTTGAATTCTGTCAAAGGCCTTCCCTGCATCTATTGAGATAATCATTTGGTTTTGCCTTTGGTTCTGTTTATGTGGTGGATTACGTTTATAGATGTACATATGTTAAACCAGCCTTGCATCCCCGGGATGAAGCCTACTTGATCATGATGGATAAGGTTTTTGATGTGCCATTGCAATCGGTTTGCCAGTATTTTATTGAAGATTTTTGCATCTCTGTTCACCATGGAGATTGGCCTGAAGTTTTCTTTTTTTGTTAAGCCTCTGCCAGGTTTTGGTATCAGGATGATGTTGGTCTCATAAAATGGGCTGGGGAGGATTCCCTCTTTTTAGATGGTTTGGAATAGTTTCAGAAGGAGTGTTACCAGCTCCTCTTTGTATGTCTGGTAGAGTTTGGCTGTGAACCCACCTGGACCTGGGCTTTTTTTGGTTGGTAGGCTATTAATTGCTGCCTCAACTTCAGCCCTTGTTATTGGTCTATTCAGGGTTTTGAATTCTTCCTAGTTTCAACTTGGGAGAGTGCAAGTGTCAAGGAATTTATCCATTTCTTCCAGGTTTACTGGTTTATTTGCATAGAATTGTTTGTAGTAATCTCTGATGGTAGTTTGTATTTCTGTGGGATCGGTAATGATATCCCCTTTATTGTTTTTTGTTGCATCTATTTTATTCTTCTCTCTTTTCTTTTTTATTTATCTGGCTAGTGGTCTATTTTGTTGATTTTTTCAAAAAAAGAGTTTTTGTATTTATTAATTTTTTGAAGAGCTTTTTGTGCCTCTATCTCCTTCAGTTCCACTCTGATCTTAGTTATTTCTTGTCTTCTGCTAGCTTTTGAGATTTTTTGTTCTTGCTCCTCTAGCTCTTTCAATTTTGATGACTGGGTTTCAATTTTAGATGTTTCCTTGCTTCTCATGTGGGCATTTATTGCCATAAATTTTCCTCTAGGCACTGCTTTAAATGTGTCCCAGAGATTCTGGTATGTTGTGTCTTCATTCTCATTGGTTTCAAAGAACATCTTTATTTCTGCCTTCATTTCATTATTTATCCAGTCAACATTCAAGAGCCAGTTGTTAGATTTCCATCAAGTTGTGCAATTTTGAGTTAGTTTCTTAATCCTGAATTCTAATTTGATTGCACTGTGGTCTGAGAGAGTGTTTGTTATGATTTCCATTCTTTTGCATTTGCTGAGGAGTGATTTACTTCCAATTATGTGGTCAGTTTTAGAGTAGTTGTGGTGTGGTGATGAGAAGAATGTATATTCTGTGGATTTGGGGTGGAGAGTTCTGTAAATGTCTATTAGTTTTGCTTTGTCCAGGTCTGATTTCAAGTCCTGGATATATGGGGGTCAGGGAGCTTCTTGAGGAGACAGTCTGTCCCTTATAGGAGCTCAAGTGCTCAGCTGTGAGCTCCGTTGTTCCGTTTAGGGCTGCTGAGCAGGTACATTTAAGTGTGCTGCAGCGGAACTCATAACCGCCTTTTTTTCCCAGGTACTCTGTCCTGGAAAGGTGGGGCTTTATTTATAAGTTCCTGATGTGCTGCTGCCTTTTTTCAGAGATGCCCTGCCCAGCGAGCAGGTAGCCTAGTCAGAGTCTGCCAGAGAGGCGTTGCTGAGCTGCCCTGAGCTCTGCCCAGCTGCTGTGTGAACTTCCTTGTGGTTTTGTTTATAGAGTTATAGTTAGAACTGCCTTGGTAATGGCGGTCTGCCTCAGTAATGGCGGTCTGCCTCAGTAATGGCAAACTGTCTCTGTAATGGTGGACTGCCTTGGTAATGGTGGACTACCTTGGCAATGGCAGACAGCCTCAGTAATGGCGGACTGCCTAGGTGGTGGTGGACTGCCTCGGTAATGGCAGACACCATTACCCCCACAAAGCTGGATTGTCCCGGGTCCAGCTGTGCTTGCTGTGAAACTCTCAGTCCAGAGAGTTTCAGATTGCTGGTCTTTGTGGGTGTAGGGCCTGCTGAACCAGATCACCTGGCTTCCTGTTTCAGCCCCCTTTTTTTAGGTTGAATGGGCGACGCTGTCTCCCAGGCATTTCACGTGCCAGTTGAAACAGTGCCGAGGTTTGTGTGAGTTTTGTGCAGAGACGCACTGTGCTGGCTGAAACAGCCATGCTGGAGACTGGTGGCCCATTTTTGCCCAGGAATCTCCTGGTCTTTGGGCAGTAAAAATTTGTTTGTAAATGCAGTGATCATGCACCCTCTGCGTTCTCACTGGGAACTGCACTCCACAGCTGTTCTTATTCAGCCATCTTGGATCGTCTCCGAGATTTAATCTGAACCACATTTTCTTTATCCATTCTTCTGTTGATGGACACTGAGCTTGTTTCCAAATCTTAGGTATTGTAAACAGTGCTGCGACAAAGAAGTGCAGTTATCTCTTTGATTTACTGATTTTCTTTCTCTTTGGTATATACTAAGCAGTGGTATTGCTGGATCATGTGGTAGCTCAATTTTTAGTTTTTAGGAGGAACTTCCAAACTGTTTTCCATAGTGGTTGTACAAATTTACATTCCCACCGACACTGTACAAAGGTTGCCTTTTTTCCACATCCTTGTCAGGATTTGTTACTGCCTGTCTTTTGGATAAAAGCCATTTTAACTGGGGTGAGATATATCTATTGTAGTTTTAGTTTGCATTTCTCTGATGATCAG
Organism: Cacajao melanocephalus; assembly: GCA_963573385.1. NCBI lineage: Eukaryota > Metazoa > Chordata > Mammalia > Primates > Pitheciidae > Cacajao > Cacajao melanocephalus. Next base: position 2,901 of record CAUYLG010074890.1, read on the forward strand.
TGATGTTGAACACCTTTTCATATGCTTGTTTGCTATTTTGTATGTGTTCTTTTGATAATATTTTTAAAATTTTAAAGCCCAAATTTTTCCGTAGAAGAACGTGAGTCACAGGATTCTGTCTTACATTTGTAATTTCAATCACACCTTATATTTTGCCTAATAAATTGCTACTGTTGTCTTCTCCTTAGAATGGATGCAAAAGTTTGGTAACACTTTTGACACTTGACTGTGGAAGTTGTCTGCTAGTCACCCTTCAACCTTGCCAGCAAATCCAATCAGCTTGAGAGCATTTTAATGTACCTACTCAAGTCTTCAGAATTTAAGATTAGGAAAGAAAGCAGGTCTTGTGACCTTCATAAGTGGTATTGAATGGTTACTCTGGAAATGATAAAATTGGCATAATTTAAGCTGCAATGTGATGGAAATGTTTTCCAATTTTATATCTGATACTCTACTAGCATCCACAATGTGAAGGTTATATGCTGTGCATTTCTAATGCAATAAAAATGCAGTTGAGTCAAACAAAATCATTTTGTCATCAGTAATCAGGAAAAGGTTGCCCTAGATGTTTTAGATCCCAATTTTAATTTAACAAGAAAACTTAAGTGTACAGTAGGATAGAATATATTTGACTCAGCTCTTTTTCCTTAGGAAAAAACTGCAATATTTTACTTCACTCTGACCTTGAGTCAAAAGCTTTAGAAGTATGTGAAGAATCTGATTCTGAGTGGATTGAGGGTAAGCTGAAATGAAGAAGAAGGAAGAACTGCTTTTAACATAACCAGATGGTAATTTTTACTAGTTGGCAGTGTACTGAAAAGCACATTTTCTGAAAGGGAAGTATGCATTATAGACTGGCACAATGAAATGTGTAAAAGCATCCTGAAAATAGATTTAAAATATTCTTTAGTTTTAAAGTAAAGTTATGATAAATTTGTATGGTGTGTGTTTCTCTTTAAGGTAAAGATAGTAATAGAGACTAACTGTACAATCAGAAGTCCTGTTGAAATTAGAATTGATTTGATGGTATCTAACATTTGACATTATATTTAAAAAAATTGAATTGTGCCCCTTACATGCCAGTTTCAGGATAAATAATAAACTATGTGTAATTAATATTAACTGCTTCCTTGTTCTACTGAGATCCTGACCAGTCTCACTAACCCACATCCTAGATTGCCTAAATGTTTTTTATCAATTCCAGTCTTCACAGGGTAGACATTTTGTAGTCTGCTAACTTAAATAGCTTATTTCATTCCTTTTTGCACATCAATAGAATAGGAATGACATTACCTGAAAACTATTAAAACTTACTTGTGAAATGTCTGAAAAACACAGACATTTAATTACTTATTAATAATAAGTTTCATTTGTCTTATTTTTGGCATGGCTAAGCTGGTTAGACACAATCACATTTTCATAATGGCCACTGTAAAAATTTAATATTATTGAACAGGTCCAATGTGTTATTCAAAGATGTATAGTTCCAAGAAGAATAGAGTACATTGTTGAGCAACCACATATGCATTAATTAAAAATTCATTGCTTTAAAGGAGTTAATAGACTAATTACTAAGTTGATTTACCTTTCATTTTAGTTTTTGAAATAACCAGTATGATAAGAGTAAAAAGCCCATGATGGTAGTTTATTTTCTCATTTTTTTTTAAACTGGAAAAACATAGAGTAATATTTACTCTTTGTTTCAGTTTTCAGAGGCAAGCTTGGAAAATGACTGTAGCACAGATTAGGATCTCTGGATAAACTAGTATTTAGCATTTGATAAAAAGAACTGAGAGAGCATTTGAATACTCAGTACTACAAGATAAACATAAATATTTAAAATAAAATTTATAGCATAAATTTAAATATTTATACTGTAGTCCTTAACTAGAATGAACACAGAGAGCCCAATAGGATAATCACAATAAAAATTAAAAATAGCCAGTATTTTTTCTGCATTCTATGCACATACATACTACAAGATAAACATAAATATTTAAAATAAAATTTATAGCATAAATTTAAATATTTATACTGTAGTCCTTAACTAGAATGAACACAGATAGCCCAATAGGATAATCACAATGAAAATTTAAAATAGCTAGTATTTTTTCTGCATGCAATGCACATGCATACTTCTATAAGTACATGTATTTGTACACTTAGTTATTGACAGAAATTTCTGAGGACTGGAGAAGTTAATGCTAACAGTTAACCTGTGGTCCACCGGTTACAAACTTCTAAAGCATGTTATTGTATTGAATACTAGAGACAATTGTAAGGCAATGTTAAATATTTCTGTATCTAAACATAGAAAAGGCAATGCATTGTGCTATGACATGACGGCTTTAATTTCACCAGGCAATAAGATTTTTTTCAGCTGCATCACATTCTTATGGCAACAGTGTCATATAAGTGGTCTGTTGTTGACTGAAACATCGTTATGTGATGCATGACTATATACAGGTCAGGGATACTAAGTACATTTGTATCGTTGTGCAATAATCATCACCATCCATCTCCAGAGCTCTTTAGTCTTGTGAAACTGCAGGTTTAGACCCATTAAACAATATATACCTCTAGAAACTACCATCTTTCTGTCTATGATTTTGACTATTCTAAGACCCTCATATAAATGAAATCATACAGCATTTGTCTTTTGCTATTGGCTAATTAAAATTAGCTTAATGTCCACAATTTCATCTTATTGTAGAATATGTTATATTGTATTCATTTTTAAGGCTGAATAATATTCTTTTGTTTGTATACACCACATTTTGCTTATCCATTCATCTATTGACAGATTGCTTCCATGTTTTAGCTATTGTGAATAATATTGCAGTGAACATGTGTGTGCAACTGTCTCTTCAATACCTTGCTTTAAATTCTTTTGGATATATACCTAGATTGGGGTTTCCGGATCATACATACTTGTATTTTTAATCTTTTAAAGAACTGACATACTGTTTTCTACAATGGCTGTGTCATTTTATATCCTAACAGTGTACAAGGGTTACGATTTCCCACATTCTTGTCAACAGTTGTTATTTTCTGTTTTTTTTTAATAGTAGCTATCATAATGGGTATGAGATGTTATGTCACTGTAGTTTTGATTTGCATTTCTCTAATGATTAATTATGTTGAGGCTCCTTGGTTGTGCTTATTGACCATTTCTATTAATTCTTTGGAGAAATGTCTTTGGAGAACATATCTTTGCCCATATTTGAATCAGGTTATTTGATTTATTTTGTTGATGAGTTGTAAAAATTCCTTATCTATTTTGGATCTTAATCGCTTGTCAGATATAATTTGCAAATATTTTCTGTCATTCTTTGGGTTGCTGTTTTGTTTTGATGATGGAATTTTTGAATGCAGTGTTCTTTTTTTAAAAAAAGTTTATCAAGTACAATTTTTAATTTTTTTTCTTTTGTTACCTGTGCCTTTCCTGTCACATCTCAGAAATCATTGCCAACTCTAGTGTTGTGAAGCTTTTGCTCTGTGATTTCTTCTCAGAGTTTTATAGTATTTTTTGTCTTACATTTAGGTCTTTCATCAATTTTGAGTCAATTTTTCTACATGGTGTTACAGAAGGGTAAAACATCATTCTTTTACATGTAGTATTTCAGTTTTCCCACCACCATCCCACCATCTTTTTTTTTTCTTTAAGATTGTTCTTTCCCACCTTGAATGGTCTTGGACCCATTGTCAAAAAATACACCATGTATGTGAAGATTTATTCCTGGGATCTCGATTTACTTCATTGACCTATAAGTGTGTCTTTATGCTTGTGGCACCCTGTTTTGATTACTGGAGGTTTGTAATAAGTTTTTAATCAGAAGTGTGATTTCTCAAGCTTTGTTCTTTGTTTTGAAGATTGTTTTAGCTATTTGGTGTCCCTTGATTTTTCCATATACGTTTCAGAATAGATTATTTCTTTCTACAAAAAAAGTTGAGATTTTGAAAGGCATATCATTTAATGTGAAGATCATTTGGGGTAATAATAACATTTTAAAAATACTAAGTCTTCCAACCCATGAACATGGAATATCTTTACATTTGTTTATGTCTTCCATAGTTTTCATTTTACAAGTCTTTCATATCCCTGGCTAAGTTAATTGCTAAGTATTTCATTCTTTTTGAAGCTATTATTAATAGAATTATTTTGTTAATTTTCTTTTCTGATTGTTCATTGTTAGTAAGTACAAATGAAACTAATTTTGTGTATTGCTTTTTTATCGTACTACTTTTCTAAACTTTATTAGTTTTAACTGTTTGTGTGTGTGTGTGTGTATGTGTGTTCTTTAGAGTTCTCTACATAAAGTAGTGTGCTGTCTACAAGCAGAGATAATTGTACTTCTTCCTTTCCAATTTAGATGCCTTTTATTTCTTTTCCTTGCCTGATTTCGCTAGTTAGGACTTCCAGTATTTTGTTGAATACAAGTAGCAAATGTAGGCCACATTGTCTTGTTCCTGATCTTAGAGGTAAAACTTGCAGTCTTTTATTAGTGAGTGTGATGTTTGCTATTGAAATTTTATATATGAAATTTGTCATGTTAAGGTAGTTTTCTTCTGTCCCTAGTTTGTTGTGTGTTTTTGTTATGAAAGATGTTGAATTTTACCAAATACTTTTTCTACATAAATTGAGAAAATCATGCTTATTTTTTTCCCTTTTGTTAATATCGAGTATTACATTGATTAATTTTCACATATTGAACCATGCTTAGATTCCAGGAATAAATCCCACTTGATTATTCTGATATGCTGCTGAATTTGGTTTGCTATGATTTTGTGGAAGATTCTTGCACTGATGTTCATAAGGGATACTATTGGTCTTTTTTTTTTCAATATCTTTGTCTGGTTTTGATAGTAATGTAATGCTGGCCTCAAATAAAATAAAGTATTCCTCCTCTTTAAGTTTTGGAAATGTTTATGAAGGACTGACGTTATTAGAGTTCTTCTTTAAGTGTTTAGTATAATTCACCAGTGAAACTGTCAGGTCCAGGAATTTTCTTTGTTGGTAGATTTTTTATTACAGATCCATAATCCTAACTAATTATAGATCTATTCAGATTTTCTATTTCTTCATGATTTCGTCTTGATATGTCACATATTTCTAGGAATTTGTCCATTTCATCTAGTTCATTAAATTTTTGACATACCAGAGTTCATCGTATTCTTTTAATACTTTTTATTTATGTAGAGTAAGTGATAATTTCCTCATCCTCATTTGTGATTTTGGTAAATTGAGTCTTCATTTTTCTTTTAAGTCAATCCAGCTCAAGGCTTGTCACACTGATTCTTTTTGAGGAATCAACTTTTTGTTTCATTGATTTTTCTCTACTTTTTAAATTCTGTACATCTGCTGCCTTGGGTTTTGTTTGTTCCATAAGTTGTAAAAATGAGTTGTTGATTTAAGATCTGTACTCTGTTTAAATGTAAGCTTCTTAAACTATGATTTTTCTCATTAGTATTTTTCTGTGTGTCATAATTTTTGTTTTGTTTTTGTTTTTATTCAACTCTAAGTATTTTCTAAATTCTTTTTGTGATTTCTTTAATGATCTATTACTTCCTTAGACATGTTTTTCATTTTCAGAAATTGAAATTTTTCAGTTTTCCCTCTGTTATTGGTTTCTAACTTCTTCCTGTGGTGGTTGGAAATATATTTTGTATGCTGTTTATATTTTAAACTCTGATGAGTTGTAATTTGTTATGTCAGTTCTATTTTAACTTAAGTATTATAAAACTTACTGTTATTAATATAATTTTAAAATCTTAGATTTTTTTAATAAATCAAATATGTAAGACTGCTTTTTCTTGGATTTGTTTTAAAAAGATAGTTCATGTTAATATATATGTTAATTTTTAAAATGTGTTTTTGCTACTCTTTCTTTTTCTATGAGGTATTGCATTATATAATATTTTGTTTTTTTTGAGGTAATGTCTTGCTCTATTGCCCAGATTGTGGTATAATGGTGCAATCTTGGCTCATTGCCATCTCCATCTCCCGAGTTCAAGCAATTCTCCTGCCTCAGTCTCCTAAGTAACTGAGACTACAGGTATGCACTACCAAACCCGACTCATTTTTGTACTTTAGTAGAGAAGGTGTTTCACCATGTTGGCCAGGCTGGTGTTGAACTCTTGACCTCATGATTCACCCTCCTTGGCCTCTTAAAATGCTTGGATTACAGGCATGAGTCACTGTACCCTTTCAGATATTCTTAAATGGGTTCTATGTTTTAAGAGCATATAAAATTGATTAACACAACAAAGTGATCTTGCTTCTCAAACACAGCCCAAAAATGACTGTTTCTCAATAATACCTGTTGGATATTAAACTACTTTATAATTTACAACAAGAAAAAAACAAGAAGTAGATAACATCCAAGGAGGTTTTTAAAGAACAAGTTAAAGATAAGTACGAAGATTTCCAGGAAAAGACTTGTTTCTCGTGTTCCTCTGTTCCCACTTCAGTTTTGCTGGAGCCATATTAATATAAGAATGATGTCAATACAAAATACAATTCGAAGCTGACTTACAAAATTTATAGAGATATCAGAGGGGCTGCAGATAGAGAAACAGATGAACTGATGAAAAGTTGTAGAATTACGTGGTAAGGATGCCAACACACATTCTGACATTGGTGAGGTTTTTGCATGTCAGCAATTGCAGGCCCATTTTTGGCAGTGTTTCTGCCACAGTGTTACTGATCACAGCTAGGAATTCCCTTTTAATTGGCATGTGTTTTTCTTTGTGTGTTTGTGTGTAAAATAAATAATTGATTTCTAAAGGTATAAAAAACCTCTCAATTGTATTCATTACAGCATTTCTAAACTTTAACTTTTCTAAAAACCATTGTTAAAACACCTTTAAAAATTAAATAAGCTTTAAAGTATGTTTCTGTAAACACATTTTACATTATCAAGGCATATACTATGTCTCAACTGTATTCATTACAGAATTTCTAAACTTTAACTTTTCTAAAAGCTATCATTAAAATCTATAAAAATTAAACAAGCTTATAAAGTATTTTACTAATCCTTTTGTTTATATCTTGATCACCTAATTTTCTGAAAACTCCAGTTAAGGGCTAACAGAATAATAGAGGTTAGACTTTGTAGGGGAAATAATTTGTTTTGGGTCACCCTGTCTTTGAATTTTGTCCACACATTTGCTGTGGACTGGCTCTAGAACAATCAAGGGGAAACTTAGAAATGACTAGATTTTTGTGAAAGACATTTATAGAGTTGGCCTCGAAAAGTGGCTTACTTTTTACTCCAGGATAGATTGAGACGGAATGCATTAATGCTCCGTTTAATATTACCTAGGGTTCAATAACTAAATGATGATTTTTTCTAATAAATTACTGAAAGATTGACTAATCTTTTGTCATCCAGTTAGTAAAATGGAAAAATTTAAATGTGAGTGTAAAGAATAACACTGTGCTAGAATTACCACCATTGGAAAGTGTGGTAGGAGTTTTATTTATGCTTTAAACTAAAAGTAAAATATACATTAATCTTTTTGTTCTTTGTCTAGTTGCTGTCTTTTTCATGAAATGTTTAATTTTTTTATGTTAATTTTATTGACCTAAGGAATACCCAGATGGCTAGAAAGACAGTATTTATGAGTGTATTTGTGAGGGTCTTTCCAGAAGAGATTATTACTTGACTTAGTAAACTGAGTAAAGAAGATCTGCCCTCATAAATGTGAACAGGCATCATCTAATCCACAGAGGTCTTAAATAGAACAAAAAGGTAGACAAAGTGTGAATTTGCTCTAACTGGGCCATTCACCTTTGGTGATTTGAACATTGGCACTCCTTGTTCTTTGACCTTCAAACTGAGAGTGAATTATAAAACCTGCTTTCCTGATTCCTGGTTTTCAGACATCAGATGGTGGGACTTGTTGGTCTCTCTAACATTGCGAGCCAAGTCCCATAATATATTTCCTCATCTATGTGTGTATGTATGTATGTATCTATTTATTATTGGTCAGTTTCTCTAAAGAATCCAGACTAGTGCAGTGATTATAACAAGAAGAAAATACAAGATGACAGTTGATATGGTTTTGCTATGTCCTCACCCAAATCTCATCTGGAATTGTAACTCCTACAATTCATGTGTGCTATGGGAGGAATCCAGTGGGAGGCAGATCTTCCCACACTGTTCTTGTGATAGTGAATAAGTCTCACAAGTTCTGATGGTTTTAAAACTGTGAGTTTCCCTGCACAAGCTCTTTCTTTGCTTGCCACCATCCATGTAAGATGTGACCTGCTCCTCCTCACCTTCCACCATGATTGTGAGGTCTCCCCAAGCATGTGGAACAGTAAGTCCATTAAACATTTTTTTCTTCCCAGTCTCAGGTATGTATTTATGAGCAGCGTGAAAGCAGACTAATACATTAAATTGGTACCAGTTCAGTGGAGCATTGCTGAAAAGATACCCAAAAATGTGGAAGTGAGTTTGGAAATTGGGTAACAAGCAGAGGTTGGGACAGTGTGGAGGGCTCAAAAAGCAGGAAATTTTGGGAAAGTTTGGAACTCCCTGGAGACTTTTTGAATGGCTTTGTCTAAAATTCTGATAATGATGTGGACAATAAAATCCAGGTGGAGATGATCTCAGATGGAGATGAGAACTTGTTGGGAGCTAGACTTTTTGGGAACAAGGGTACTCTTGTTATGTTTTAGCAAAGAGACAGGAAACATTTTGCCCCTACCCTAGAGATTTGTGGAATTTTGAACTTGAGAGAAATGATTTAGAGCATCTGGTGGAAGTAATTTTTAAGCAACAAAACATTCAAGAGGTGACTTAGGTACTGTTAAAGGTATTCAGTTTGTTTATATATTTTTTTGAATTACAAAAATCTTTTATTTCAGGAAACACTCAAATAATTATTTTAGGCAATTACTGTAACTAAACAACATGAGTATGACTGATGCCTCTTCCAGGTATTAAACCTTTTATTATTATTATTATACTTTATGTTATGAGATACATGTGCAGAATGTGCAGGTTTGTTACACAGGTATACACGTGCCATGGTTGTTTGCTGCATCCATCACACTGGGAAACAGAGCATAAAAGTTTGGAAAATTTGTAGCCTGACAATGTGGTAGAAAAGAAAAACCCATGTCCTGGTGAGAAATTCAAGCCAGCTGCAGAAATTTGCATAAGTAATGAGTAGCCAAATGCTAGTCACCAAGATAATAGGGAATGTATCTCCAGGGCTTGTCAGAGGTATACACAGCAAACCCTTCCATCACAGGCCTGGAGGTCTAGAAGAAAAAAGGGGTTTCCAGGGCCAGGTCTAGGACCTTGCTGCTGTGTGCAGTCTCAGGACTTGGTGCTCTACATCCCAGCTGTAGCTAAAATGGGCCAATACACAGCTCAGGTCATTGCTTCAGAGGGTGCAAGCCCCAAGCCTTGGAAACTTACCTGTGATGTTGTCCCTGAAGATACATGGAAGTTATGAATTGAAGTTTTGGAACCTCTGCTTACATTTCAGCAGATGTATGAAAACACCAGGATGTCTAGGCAGAAGTCTGCTGCAGGGGTGAAGCCCTCATGGAGAACTTCTGCTAGGGCAGTGCAGAGGGGAAATGTGGGGTTGGAGCCCCCACAGACAGTCACTAATGGGGCACTGCCTAGTGGAGCTGTGAGAAGAGGGCCACAATTCTCCAGACCCCAGAATTGTAGATCCACTGAGAGCTTATACCTGGAAAAGCTGCAAACACTGAAAGCCAGCCCATGAAAGCAGTTAGGAGAGGGGTTGTACCCTGAAAAACCTCATGGGCAGAATTGCCAAGACCATAGGTGCCCACTTCTTGAATCAGACCTGGATGTGAGACATGGAGTTGAAGGAGATTATTCTGGAGCTTTAAGATTTAATTACTGCCTCATTAGATTTTGGGCTTGCATGGAGGCTGTAGCTCTTTTGTTTTGGCCAGCGTCTCCCTTTGGAATGGGAACATTTATCCAATGCTTATATCCATTTTGTATCTTGGAAGTAACTAACTTGCTTGGGATATTACAGGTTCCTAGGTAGAAGGGAATTGACTTGTCTCAGATGAGACTTTAAACTTGGACTTTTGAGTTAATTCTGGAATGAGTTAAGACTTTGGGGGACTATTGGGAAGGCATGATTGGTTTTGAAATGTGAGAAAATGAGATTTTGGAGAGTCGAGGGGCAGAATGATATGTGTCTATACTCAAATCTCATCTTGAATTTTAATTTCCGTAATCTCCACATGTCATGGAAGGGACTTAGTGGGAGGTAACTGAATAATGTGGGTGGTTTCCCCATGCTGTTCTCATTATAGTGAGCTCTCACGAGCTCTGATGGTTTCATAAGCATCTGGCATTTCCCCTCCCAGCACTCATTCTCTCTCCTGCTGCCCTTTGAAGAGGTGACTTCCACCATGATTGTAAGCTTCCTGAGGCATCCCCAGCCCCATGGAACTGTGAGTCCATTAAGTCTCTTCATTTATAAATTACCCAGATTTGGTTATTTCCTTATAGTAATGTGAGAATGGACTAATAATAGACCTTGGTGACTAAGACATCCTCAAATGTCCATTAATTTAGGAATTTCCGTATCTACATCATAAGATGCGTAAGATTTAAAATTATTTACAACTATTTGATCATAATTTTATTTTCTAATATTGTACACTGTACAAATATTTCTTTATAATTTACCTTTCCCTCCTAAAGTAGTGTATATTCTATTATGATAAATGTAAATCATCACTACTTACTGTGCTGCATTGTCCTTGAAAAATTTCTGATTTCCTTGTATTACTAAGTAATATCTACATTTCTTTAGGGCACTATTTCTTTATCAGATATCTTCCTTCAGGCCCTATTTAAAAATTATGTAAGGAAGACTAGAAATCATTTTATGATCTAATTATGTCATTTCTTTATTTGTCTATTATTTGGCACTTTAACTCAGTTGTTCAAAGCTTCAATGTAGGAATCATATGATTCAGCCCAATTAATACTTATGTATTTGCTCTAAATGACATTGGAAATGTATATATCTATTATAGCTCATTTTAGCATATATGTTAATATTTCTGTTACAAGATTCACTCAATTATATCCTCATTAAATGTTGGTACAGTTTGAAGATATCAAATGATGTCAAATCAGCAATACTGGGCAACTACCTATATTTATGAATTTCTTATCTGCTAGTTGAAGCAATTTATATTTGTTACAATCTGGGAAGCTCTGAAAACTATAATTACGTCTTTAAATATATCTCCAAAAAAACTTTGAAAATAATTTCTTTGGTCTCTCTGCAAACTGAGAAGTCTTAGGTCTGAACTAAATTGAAGGCATTTGTATTGTTTGTCCATTCTTCTAAGTGGTATCTTTTGACTTAGTTTATTCAGTGTCTAGGGTATGAACATTTTTCTTTTTAGTATTCACTTCTTCCCAGTGTCCAATATCTGCAATGGTATTAAGTACCACCTGTTCAAGCTATTTATAGGTTTTAAATTAGTCCCAGTACCCTCTGTTTCCAAAGTCTTATGACATTTAAGCTGTAATGATAATAATTTCATAAATTCATAAAAATCTGACCAAAGATGGGAGAAAGTTCTCTAAACTAATTCTTTAGTTTATATTTATCAACAGCCAGACAGATTTTAGTTATTCCATCTCTACACAAAATGTATAGAACTAGATTTCTCTTCTAACCTTTACAATAAATGCTATATTTTCTATAAAAAGCCAGAACTTCCTAATGAGAGTTTGTGTGTACTTAGCTCCTGGAAAATATTAGCTCAAATCCCACATATTTCATGGTATTTATGTTTTAAAACTCGTTTCTGAATGTATTTTGTTAATTCAAAATTTATTGCCCTAAAGCAATATTTTTATTATAATAAACATAAATTACATCACCATCACTCATATGAAGTTTTCTTCCCTCCCCTAGGAAGTCATGATCCATCAAGGTTTTAATAGATTGTGGTTTTTGTAGAACTCCTCTACCAACAATTTCATAGGTAGGTAGTTTTTAAATGCACACTTACTGTGCTAATGGTTGGAGAATAAGATGTCAAGATGGTGGCTTTTACATGGAACACATATTTCTAAGCATATGGCCTGCAAAGCCAAGATACATTTTAAGAAAGATAAAATATACTAAGTATTTATATATTTAATTATGTTACCTTTGAAATCACATATTTAGAATGTAAAAGTAGGTGTTTTCAAACAATGTCAGTTTATGTCAACATACAGCAGGCATATCCCTCTCCATGCACAGATGCACAGAGATAAGATAAAAAATAAGTACTAAAGTCTAGTTGGCTATTATAAGATGATGTAAGTTTCTAGATGTATGAAAGAAAACATAAACTAAAGTAATTAGTAAGAACTGTAATGTTCAATAGGCAAGTAATGAATTCTCTCTTCGCCTCGCCTTCTTCATTTGTAAGATTGTTAAATAATTTGTATGATTTCTTCATGCTCAGACTTTAATTGTGTTTAGCTTACAATTATTTCTCTTTCAACATTGTCTCCATTTCACCACCCTTTTACTAGACCTTGGTTGTGATTGTTAATATGTCCTCAAATACCATACACACACACGTTTCCTTGGAGGTGGTAGAGTGTAGTGAATTGTCAAACAGCTACTGGGTTTAAATTCTACAACCTCTGCTTTCTAGCTGTGTGATTTGGGTCAGGCTAGTTACTATCTGAGCCTCATTTTCCTCATCTGATTGTTTTAAAGACAAAATAATATATAAGACAAAAGAGTTAAACAATATGTGAAAATATAGCAGTCACTATATTTTGCAATTCGTAAGAAATATTTATTGTTCTCAGAGCAATATTCTATTCACAGTAACAATTGTTACAATTTTTATGATTGTTCTAAGCTAGAATCTCACAAGTCCAAGGGATAGTCAAGAAACATTAAATGCCCCAAAATAAAAATAATTTTTTTAAATATACTTTAATTTTAGAACAGTTTTCGTTTCACAGGAAAATTGAGCATAGAAGTGTAAAAGCTTTAAGATACTTTTTTGCTCTTTCAATATTTAATTTATTTAATTTATATATGATTAATTATAAAATTATTTTTCCTTAGCCATAGGTGTTCAGTATTACGTTATAAGAATGTTTCAACTGGAAAGCATCTTTTAACTTTGTCCTAAAGTATTTCATGTATGTGGCATGTGCATGAATTTCTTCTTACACAGTTACTTTTACTATTTTATTCAATTTTTAATTTGTTGAAATTAAAAGCAAAGTCACATTCTCTGCAGTTAATCACTAAATTTATGTCTTGATGTAAGATAAATAATCCTCAGAACATTATATTTTTGAATTTTTCTTTTGAGATCATAAAAAGATCTTAAAAACTGATGAGAACACAATAAGGCCACACAACACAGAAAGTTTGGGACAAAAGGACCTTAAAACTCATCTTCTTGATACTCTATTCATTTTAATTGTATTACATGATATTTCAAATTATTCTTCAATGTGCTTGCTGGTTGGATCAGAGTATTTTTTAAATGGACATTGTCAATTCTTTAATTAAAGAAATATTTATAAGCAAGTATGTTTATATCCAAATATGTGGGCATCTGACATAGTTCTTTATCATTTGTACACAAGGAGGTTTAATGAACTCACAGTTCCACGTGGCTAGGAAGGCCTCACAGTCATGGCAGAAGACAAAAGGCAGGTTTGGGGAGAGAAAGACCTTAAAATTCATCATCTTGGTACTCTAGTCATATTCTATGTATTCTGTACAATACAAAATGGGTTCTTCAAGCACGTGGAACATGTAACAATTTTTCTTTTAGAGTTCTTCATAGTTTCACTGTTTCAAACAGCATCATGTGCTATCCATATTTCCTGTAAGCATACTATGAGTCTGCTTCATCTAGCAAACTGAATTAAATTAAAATATGCCACCGTGATTGTGGGCTTAATTTTTTAATGTAATTCAGATTTTACTTTAATATGTTTAATGAGATATTAATATCATTATACAATCTTACTTTTGGCATGGTATATTACATTTTCCTCAGTATTTAAAAACTTTAAATATACCATGGTATTTAAAAATCCTTTGTCATTATAGCTTGCATTCTCTATTTTCTATTAGATAATTTAATCTATTCATAGTAAATATGATTTTGACACATGGATCCATTTCTATATCTTTAAGAAAATTTCACTCTAGTTTTACTTCTTTACTTTTTCATTTCTGCTTTCCACTGACTTGATTGCATGTTTTTTTTTGGGGGGGAGGAGGTGTACATTGTTCGTTAGTCTATTTGTTTTTCCATTCCATCTATCTCCCTTTTCATTGCTCTTTGTTATTCTTAAATGTTGAACAAAGTTCATTAACAAAGTACATTAGCACTTACAAAGTACGACTTGAATCAATAATCTCCTTCTACCTGAACAATTTAAGAGCTATACAAAATTTTAGATCTGATCATCTCTTCCAGTTTTTATGTTATTGCTATTTATGAATATAATTATACTTGTCTTTTAAATTTCAAGCTAAATAGTCATTATCCTTATGTTATTATAGTTGTTACTTTGGTTATTGATTATTTAGATGTACCAACATGCTTTCAGATTTCTATATAACTCAGTGTCACTTAGATCTCACTCCTTCCTTCTAAAAAGTATTTTCTTCTTGCTGAAGCATATCGTTTGGTACTCTTCAGTATGTACTAAATGTAAACTCAATCATTTATTTGAATGTGTGTGTGTGTGTGTGTGTGTGTGTGTGTGTGTGTGTGTGTATAAAGCAGGGTCTCTCACTGTTACCCTGGCTGTAGTGCACTGGTGCAACCGTGGCTCACTGCAGCCTTGACCTCCTACGCTCAAGCAATTCTCCCACCTCCCACCTCAGTGTCCTGGGTAACTGGGACTCCAGGCACTTGCCACCATGCCCACACCTGGCTGATTATTTGTATTTTTAGTAGAAACAAAGTTTCACCATGTTGTCCAGGCTGGTCTTGAACTCTTGAGATCAAGCAATCTGCTCTCCTCAGCCTTCCAAAGTGCTGAGATTACAGGCATGAACCAAGATGTGTGCCCTGAAAATATTTTTATTTTATTTTTTATATCTTAATAATTCAGAAAGGTTTAAAATCACAAATTGATGGATATTTTTTCTTTGTGTTTTGAAGAGATTCTATTGTCTTCTATACTTTGAAGATTCATTTTAAATTATGAGTGGAAAACAGGAATTACATAAAAGGGAACAATTACTAGACTGACAGTGTTATGGGTTGAATTGTGTCTCTTCAGCAAATAATGAGGTATTAATTTTCAGTGGCTGTGAATGTGACCTTGTATGGAAATAGAGCCTTTGCAGATGATCAAGTTAAGGTGAGGTCATTAGGATAAGCCAAATTCAGTATAACTCTGTCCTTACAAAAAGGAGAAATGTGGACTTAGGGACAGATAGGCATAGAGAAAAGATGATGTGAAGACACAGGAAGGATGCCATCCATAAGCCAAGTGATGTGGTTTGGCTGTGTCCCCACCCAAATCTCATCTTGTATTGTAGCTCTCATAATTCGCATGTGTTGTGGGAGAGACCTGGTGGGAGATAATTAAATCATGCAGGCGGTTTCTCCTACACTGTTCTTGTGATAGTGAATAAGTCTCACAAGATCCAATGGTTTTGTAAGGGGTCTCCGCTTTTGCTTGGTTCTCATTCTTTCTTGCCTGCCGCCACGTAAAATGAGCTTTTTGTTTTCTGTTATGACTGTGAGGCCTTCCCACCCATGTGGAACTGTGAGTTCATTAAACCTTTTTTTCTGTGTAAATTACCTAGTCTCAGTTATGTCTTTATCAGCATCATGAGAACAGACTAAAACACCAAGAAACACCCAAAGCTGCAAGACGTGAGGAGAGAGGCTTCTTTGGAATAGATTTTTCCTTACAGCTGTGAGAAGGAGACAACTTTTCATCATTATGGTTTTAGACTTCTACCCTCCAGAACTCTGAGACAGTACATTCGGATTAAGCTACCCAATGTGCGGGGTTTTGTTAGGGCAGCTCCAGGAAACTACTGCAGACACAAATATGATCATAAACAGAAGCAAGAGCCAGGAGAAACCAGGCCCTTCAACTCTCCATAAAGTACCCTATTCTTTCTTTCTTGAGGTTTTTACAAGGCCTTTCAATCATTAAGCAGGGGGTTGGTAGACCATCGCTAGGCCCATCAGGTCCAATTCCTGATAGATACCTGCAGGAACTGCAGTGTTTACTAGGCTACACTTTCTTTTCTGTTGACTGCTTCGCATGACGCTCACTTGAGGCTATGCCTTCTCTTAATCGTGGAATCCCCCCATACTCTGCCTAAATAAATACCAGTGGGCATAATCACCAATATGCCAAAGTCCTCAGTATCTCATATTCAGTGCAAAAGTGCATAGAAGGGTTCTTTCAATTCATATTGGCATAGATTATACCAGCCAGGTATCCAAGTGAGGTCAACAGGGTCTCAGTATATTTTAGAAATTTTAATGAACATTGCTTTTTAAAAAATAAGATTTTGCTATAAAGCCAGGCTTATAATCCCTATGTTCTTTTTTTGAAGATATGTTTTTCCAAAAGAATCCTCAACCATTCACATAAAAAGAGTTTCCATGTATGCCAATTGGAAATTTTTATAACTGGTAGAAATAGGTTAAAAATTGGACTTTCAAAAACTACAATCAGCCTTTCATGTGTACAAGCTCCACATTTGCAGATTCAACCAACTGTGGATATAAAATATAGTATTCTCAGCTTGGGCAGCCCAAGGATGCAGAGGGCTGACTTTTCATTTTCCCAGGTTATGCAGGGCCAATGTTGGAACTTTAGCATTTGTGGATTTTGGTATCCATCAGGGTTCTAGAACTAATCTCCCATGGAGAACGTGGAACCACTGTATATACCAATGGCAAATAAGCACTGAAAATTTGCTTAACACCATTAGTTACTAGGAATATGCAATTAAAAATGCGACGAGATCCCTTATATAGCTACTAGAATGACTATAATAAAATCACAGAAGACAGAGTACTGGTGAGGATTTGTAGAAACTTCAATTGTATAGTTGCTTTGGAAAACAATAGAGAACTTTCTTTTAAATTTAAATATATATTTATTATATGACTCAACTATCAATTCCTAGATATTTACCCAAGAGAAATAAAAGCATGTTCATACAGAGACCCATTTGCTAATGTTTATAGCAACTTTATTTGTATGGCCTTCAACTAGAAATAACCCAGAAGCCTGTATATTAGTAAAAGTATGATCAAATTGAACACTAGTTTGTGATAAAAAATAAATAAAATATAAACATATGAAACGGCATGGATAAACCTCCAAGGCATCAACTCAATAAAAATCAGTCAAGGCTACATAATAAATAAGTTGATTTTTGTGACATTATTTAATAACCAAAACTTTAGAAACACAATCTGATTGGGGTAGACAGGGCTAGGTATCAGGTTAGGGGTGAGGACTGATTATAAAGGAGCACTAAGTAACATAATACTTTAGGTTGCTGTAACAGAATATCATAGACTGGGTAGTTTATAAACAACCGAAATTGTTTTTTCACAGTTTTGGAGACTAGAAATTCAAAACCAAGTTACTGACAGATTCAGTGTCTGGTAAGGATTCACTTCCTGGGTCATAGGTGGATGTCAATTTTTTGTCTCCTCTTATTATAGAAGGAAGGGATATCTCTAGGGTCTCTTACATAAAAGCATTAACTCTGGCTGGGAGTGGTAGCTCACACCTGTAATCCCAGCACTTTGGGAGTGTGAGGTGGGAGGATCATGAGTTCAGGAGTTCAAGACCAGCCTGAACAATATGGTCTCTACTAAAAATACAAATATTAGCCAGGCAGGGTGGCATGTGCCTATAATCCCAGCTACTCAGGAGGCTGAGGCACGAGAATTGCTTGAACCCGGGAGGCAGAGGTTGCAGTGAGCTGAGATCGAGTCACTGCACTTCAGCATTCCACCCTGGGCAACAAGAGCAAAACTCCCTCTAAAAAAAAAAAAAAAAAAAAAAAAAGACACAATCTCCATATCATTATATTGGGTATTAGATTTCAACATATACGAACAAGGGCATATTTAGGATGAAATGTCTCCTTTGAAATGGTTGTTATACTACTATAAACATTTGTCAAAATTCATCAGATTGAACACTTAAAAATTATGTTATATGTTGTTATCATTTGAATGTGTCTCTCCAAAAAGCACTGGAGGGACACATTATATTGAAAACATAATCCAGTGAAATACTGTTAGGAGGTGGGGCCAATGGGAAGAAGAGTTTAGATCATGAAGGCTGAAGCCTTGTGAACAGATTCATGATGATTTAAAAGAACTCGAGGCTGGGAGTTCAATCTCCTGCTCTCTCACCTTCCACCATGAGATGCCACAAAAAGAAGGCTCTCACCAGATGCCTGCCTTTCCATCTTGGGTTTTCCAGTTTCCAGAACCATAAAGAATCTCTATAAATTGCCCAGCCTCTGATAGTCTATTATAGCAGCACAAAATGGATGTACATATATATGTATTACATTTCAATAAATATTAGTAAGAAACATTCACCACAATAAAGGGATCTTTGAGTGAGTACTGAATCCCTCTGAGCAAGGACACGGACAGATGTTATGTAAGACAAAGAACTGGATCAGAACTTTGAGAGCAGAAAATGTCAAATATTCTACAGCTTGAGCATTCCATGACAACAGCAGTAGGAACTGAAGATTTCTATGTGTTTGTTACTTTAGATGGTGAATAGGACTCCACTAATGGAGGGGCTTAAGTTATGAACAGTTATTTATTTTGTACAAACAGTTGTAGAAAGTGAATGTACCAATCAACCATAACAAAGGAAATTGGAAAAGCTTAAAATCTAATCCACCTTTTAGGAAGACTATTATGGATAGACTTGACCTACAGAATCTATGCACACTTTTGATAAGCCAATAATTTTCTCTCTACATAGATACCCCTAATTCAGGCTTCAGGGGCTAATAAGTGTTTCCAAAGCT
Source organism: Cacajao melanocephalus (assembly GCA_963573385.1). Taxonomy (NCBI): domain Eukaryota; kingdom Metazoa; phylum Chordata; class Mammalia; order Primates; family Pitheciidae; genus Cacajao; species Cacajao melanocephalus. The sequence continues at coordinate 21,966 of CAUYLG010074890.1, forward strand.
GCAACAAAATGATCAACACTTCAACAATATAGCACACACTACAAAATTCCTTACTTTGAATGTTGAATATGTGTAAATACAGAGCTACTAACAGAAGAAATTAAAATTTGGCAGGTTTTGAAAACATAGTCGTTCAAATATGTAAGGCACTGTTTGATGACACAACCAAAAATAAGTGGAAATTGTATATGATAGTAGGAAGGGTGAGTGCTTTGAAGTGAGCAATACTGGATAGTGAAATATTGGTTTGAATTCTGGATCTTCCAGTGATAGCTGTCATCAAAGACACATTTCTTTTTTCAGTATTTTACATTACCTAGGGAGTTATAAATTTCTGGCTAACAACAAAATAAATGTTTGCTTAGGAAACAAAAGATTCCCAGACTTTAAAGTATGTACAAAAATCCACCTGTGACCAGATCTGTTTGGTTTCTCCATTGTCTTTTGGTTGTACTCTAATTTTTTCAGCTTGAAGTATCTTGTCCTTCCACATTTTTAGACGTCCAATACAGATATAATATTTATTTATTCAGTATTTGTTGTTTTGAGAGTACTATGTTTTCTTAGATCTGAAACATCAAGTTCTTGAATATTATACATTTTATTTTCAGGGTAGAATAAACTTTGTACTGATTATATTTGAATTTGTTACTTGAAGTGGAAATTGTATATGATAGTAGGAAGGGTGAGTGCTTTGAAGTGAGTAATACTGGATAGTGAAATATTGGTTTGAATTCTGGATCTTCCAGTGATAGCTGTCATTAAGGTTACATTTGTTATCATTTTTAGCCTTAAATCACTCACTTTGAACATGGAAATAATGAACACATTTTACAAAGTTATATTGGTGGGATGAGATCAGCATTCAGTAAATGGAAGCTGATATGACTGTCAGTCAACTGATTCATCTGGGTGTTTACCTACCCTTCTTTTGTTTTCCTCTCTGCAGCTAAAAGAAGATTTAAGTTCAAATTCTAGATTAATAGTTTATTATATCTGTGGATTTCAGCAAGATATGTAATTTGCAGAGTCTAAAATTTCACATTTATAGAGTGTGATATTGGTCTGTTAAGAATCTAGCTTAGTGCTTGAAATATAGTAGGTGCTTATTTAATGACAGCTACTGCTATTTTAACTTTTAGAGATCACTATTACTATAAAACTTGCTTTGATAGTTTACCTTTCTAATTTTTTTTTTGCTCCCTAAAATGCAGACTATCCTGCATTGAAACTGTATTGGAAATTAAATATTTTAATGGAAAATAAAAATCATACATAGATCAAATAAGTTATAGTGGTTTTGAACAAAAGGCATATAATTTCTTTAAAAAAATAAAAGTTATTACTACTATGTTTAGTATAAATATACTTATCTGTGTATTATGTAAACGCTGGAAATACCAGTTTTTAAGGGACTGTATAGCAGCTACATGTTTTGATAATTGACATTATTCAGCAAATTTTTGTAATACATGAAGTATGTCAAATGATGATTTCAGTATAACATGATCTGCATTGTTTTCTTATTTTTGTACATTATTAATGCATTGCTGTTATATGTTGCTATAAGTTGTATTATTGAATATTAAAAATCGTTCTTAGATAAGTTAAAATAACAATCAAGAAGACCATTTGCACAGCTATTTGAAAGAATATTTTTGTTATACAGAGATTATGCATTTTTCTTTTAGCAGCTTTTTATATAAAATCAATTACTTCAGATTTTTAAAAAATATAAACGCGGCTTCTAGGTATAGTAAATATTTTCACTTTTAGTTACTCATGGATATCCTCCATTATCTATGTTACCATATACTTGTCTTAGTAAAAGTTTTGCCTAAAAATAACTGCTTATCCAAGGTTACTTATGTTGAGTATAGATATATTTTAAGCAGATAAATAGCAGGGTTTTTTTTAGAGATAATCTTAAAAATTCCTTATTGTACATCTGGAAATTAAATAGCTGGAAATGAAATCCAGAAGTAAATAATACCACTTGTAAACATACCTCTGACATTAAAGATACACAGGACATTATGACAAGTGTTTGTTATCATAGATAAGTAAGGTTATCCCATAAGTAACTAAAAATGAACATATTTAAATGGGAGCCACATTTCATATTTTTAAAAGACATGGATTTATTTCATAAGAAAAATCCTGTTTAAATGGATAATCTTTGAAAAATAAAACTATTCTTTAAAAAATCTTGTGCTAATGGCCTTGTTGATATTTATTTTAATATACATAAGAATTCTTCAAAAATCACATTAATATAATTAGTTAAGGATATTAGAGAAAATTAGAAGGACATTGCAATGTATCAACAATTTTTAAAACTGATGCTAAATAAGGCTGGATGTGGTGCCTCACTGCTATAATCCCGGCACTTTGGGAGGCCAAGGTGGGCAGGTCACCTGAGGTCCGGAGTTCAAGACCAGCCTGGCCAACATGGTGAAAACCTATGTCTATACTAAAAATACACAAATTGGCTGGGTGTGGTGGTGGATGCCTTTAGTCCCAGCTACTGGGGAGGCAGAGGCAGGAGAATTGCTTCAAACTAGGAGCCGGAGGTTGCAGTAAGCCAAGTAAGCCAAGATGGTGCCACTGTACTCCAGCCTGGGTGACAGAGCAAGACTCTGTCTCAAAAAAAAAAAAAAAACCTGGAAAAGATGCTAAATACATTTCTGGCTATTACTAATATCTATTTGTGCTAGTCTAATTTGCGCTTTTCTTTTTAATAAAGACTTTTATTTTTAAAAAAGAACAGTGATCTGGATGACGTCTTATGGCAAAGCCTTGGGGTAAACTCCAAAGGCTAAGTACTAGCAGTGTTGATGCCACCTCATTACAGTAACTACAATACCACATTTAAAATGAAAAAAAAAAATCAAACTTTTGTGAAGTATTTTCAGATTCTATGATGGCAAATTAAATAGGAATTTGGAGCACCAAACTTGTCCTTTCCTCTGCAATAACCTAAACATAGACGTTTCAAGCATGCTTTACAATGAGTTTCTAACATTATATATCAAATGACCCCCTCTCATCATATTGAGTACCTTTTGTAAGAAATTAGAATTCTCTATCTTGTCCTTCCTTGTTAGTGTAGGGTAGAAGGGATTTTTTTTTTCTCATCTATCACTAGGTTTGTGACTGAAGCACCTATAACAAAAGACAGGCTAGCAAGAGAAAAGCATACGTATTTATTTACAATAAATTTTATGTGACTTGGGAACCTTCAGAAATGAAAATTCAAAGAAAAAGGGAAATGTATGTATGTTTCTACTTAGGTTGGATGGAGAATAGAAAGTCATGAGAATGTATAAGTGACCAAAGGGAGTATGATCTAATGGCAGTAAACTGGGGAAAATTAGGAAAGCTTGTTTGTTCATATTCTTTTCTGTGTCCCAGTGTGATGTTCTTTCTCTCCAGATATGAGGCACATGAGGTTCTTATAACATACTTCAGAAGAAGATCAGATTTTTTTTATCACTTGCTTTGAGGAAGAAGGGTTGGAGAAGGTCAAAGACCTTTGTCCTTTGTGATTTCCTTAAATGCCAAGGTGCCATATTCTGGGGTAGCATGTTCTGAACCCCATGGTCTGGGGTAGGTAACATGTTCTTATATATGGAATATCAAGAGAAGAGTGTTGCATCTTTCAGAAAATCCAGTCTAGAAAATCTTAGGAATGAAATGTACAACCTAATTGTATGTGTTTTTCTAATTTCTATTTATGGTTAATAGTTAAAGAAACATTCCCTCATACATATATAGTTTTAGTTTAATGTGAGTGCATAAGATACTTAAGAATGCTGGTTGCAGAGATTTTGTGTTCCTAAAAGTTCAAGAATATTTTCCGTAAAGGTTGGCCCATAAGAAGAAAATTTATTTCTAACATTTTAATCTTTGACTCTGCATTAGCCATTTTCAATTAGATAAATTGATTTTTCCACTTAAGTTATTTTCTGAAAATTGGTGCACTTACTTGCTGAAAAGCTTTAGCTTATTATTATTATTATTATTATTATTATTATTATTTTTGGCTAATCAATGATTCAGTGATTACTGTTATTTTTCTATTTTCTTTACATGTATGGTAATTTCTCAGTGGCATTCAAGAAAACCTGTAAAGCACATTGAAAGTAGAAATATTTAAGTTGGACATCTGTAGATATCGTGCATTAAAAATTATCCAAATATGTCTTTAAAGTTTAATAAAATGTCAACTTAGAGACCTGATGTGCCTGGGGCTTAGTCCAGAGGACAGTGGTATCAGGTAAGGTACAAACAGGAAGATAATGGAAGGGGATTTGAACTTTATAATTATGATAAGAACTCCTGAGCAGTTTAAGAAAGACAATGACAGGATCAGAATATCCATTACTCCCTGCTGTGTGTATGTAGCAATAGTGGTTATACCTGGTTCCTTGTCTCCAAATCAGAGCACAGGCTCAACATAAACAGTCCTCCAACCACTGATGAAGGAGGCTTATCCACTCAGTTGGAGGTATAATTTCCCTGCATATTGTGCCAACTTCCTGTCACTGTCCCAGAGGTTTCAGATTGGCATTCATGACCTTCAAACAGACTGATTTCCCCAGAGTCATTGAACACAGCTAGTTGGCTCTACTAGGCTGAAAGCCATATGGCATCAATTGTAAATGTTTGCTACCATTTCTAAACATAACCACCTGCTTGATTTACCTTTTGCTGGATGCTCACCTTGAACATGAATATGTCCACATACATTGTTTCTTTAAATTAGGAATTGTAGTTTTAAATTATGATTAATTTGTTCCTATGAAGATGTTGAAGGAGGATGCTGAAGAAGCTTCTCATTGTCAGTTTTGTATAAATCCACTTGTTGGAGAAAAGTGTTGAAATTAAGAAAACCATCATTTAAGTATAAAAGTATAGATTGTTGAAATTACACTTTTAGGAAATTTGCAACATAAAGTACAGGTATAAAGTAAAATATCTCATTCTGAACTCACATATTTAGTACAAAATATTGCCCAAAATACACTCTGGGGCTTGGGGATATTTAGAAAAGAGAAGATCCCAAAGCTACAAATCATTATGTAACCAGATAGCTTCACTTCAAGATGTGTTTTGTTTTCTCGTTTATCTTGGGTTTCAAGATATAACCATGAAGCAAACTGCGGACACCTTTTTCCTTAGCCGTAAAATAGACACTATATCCCTCCCTTTCCTACCATATATACTCCCTTCAGATTTATCTAACTGTATGCTATCATGTAACTATGTGACTTCTTAGAAGTTTCAGGGGCTAATCTTGAGTCTGACACAGGAAGCTTGGAGACTCAGGTGCAAAATTCCTGAGATTACTTCAAGGTAGCTGGCTAGTCAACAACCCGGCGATTGTTGCGGTGATACCAGCCGGTGATCCAGGTGGACTGAGGCCCAGATAACCACCAGAGCAAGACACACAGACATTGTGCTCAACACAATTCTTGCGTGTCGTCCTTATCAAGTTTCCCACTTTTAAACCCCTACCTTCACCCTCAAAATTGAAGTGGTTGCTTTGGATGGGAATCCGACCACATTCCCTTTACTAGTTTTGGTTAGTAAAATCACTTTCTTTCTACCAGACCTCATCCTTGTGAATTTGACCCTGCAAGTGGTGAGCATTTGGATGTGTATTCAGTTACAATTAGGTGATCTGTCTTCAATGGATACAGAAAACATAAGTTCAAGGAGAAATACAGGGGAAGAGGGAAGGGGAATTTAAATGTTAGAGATACATGAATTTGGGATAATCAAAAGCAAACAGAGAAAATTCTGAAAGGAAACTGATAGTAGTGTGTATGTAGACATTGTGCTCCTCAATGGAAATTTAAGAATACAATATTGTTTCTAGTCATCTCATTTCAGCAATATAGCCCAGTGACTTGATGCAATCACATCACCAGTTCTCTTCTGAGAAGGCAGTTTTAGACAGATTCAAAGCCCAGTTGTTCAATTTAGCCAAGATTCTTTAATCTCTATTTTAGCTAATTAGTAGCAATACAAACTCTTGCCAAATAAGGAATGTGAATTCTTGAAGATTAAATTTTATTTTATCTCTATCTAGAGGTAGGAAACCAATCTTTTGGGAGGCACAAATTAGGATGACAGCCAACGTTCATTAATTCATTCTAAAATAAAGCCTTTCTGTGTAATGAATTATTTTTCAGAATTCTAGAAAGTGGCATGTTCCAGCTATTATAATTATAAAGTATATTATATTTGCAAAGTAAAATAGTAAGCTATATTATTAAGATCAAAATGATATTTAAAGAAAAACTATGTTTTTAGTATATTAAAATTAGATAATATTTTATACAACTTTCACTGTAAAATAAAACACTTTTTATATATTTTCCTTGGCTTATGCACAGCTAAATTTAATGACATAAAAAATATACAAATATTTGACAGGGTCAATTTTATTCAAGTTGTATTTTAATTAATTCAATAATTGTGTATTGATGACTTACTGTATGCAATACATTTTGCGAAATCTTAGTCTATTTGATTTTGCTGTGTGGTCAAGGATCAAGTTGTTTGTGACTGGGGATGTGATTTTCTAAATGTTTGAAAGCTTTTTTTTTTTTTTTTTTACATAAGCCAAATAAATAAGTAGATAAATAAATGCTTAAAGTATTTTTAAAAAATCCACATGGTGTTACTTTGAGAAGCAGAGAATTTGAGCTCCAGTTCCTTCCATTGGAAAAATGCATATTTAAATAAAGTAATGTGTATAAAGGCAATTGGTGGCAGGGCATGGTAGCTTATGTGTGCAATCTCAGCACTTTGGGAGGCCCAGGTGGGAATTCAAGATCAGCCTTAGAGAAAGACCCAGTCTCTACAAAGTATTTTAAAATTTAGTGGGGTGCAGTGGGACGTGCCTGTAGTCCCAGCTACTTGGGATGTTGTGGCAGAAGGATCGCTTAGGCCTGGGAGGTTGATGATGCAGTGAGCTGAGGTCGCACTACTGCACTCCAGTCTGGATGACAGTGAGACCTTGTCTCTAAAAATAAATAAATTCACAAATAAAGACATACATACATACATACATGCATACAAAATAAAGGCAAAGAATAGGCCCTCAATAACTTGAGCTAATATCAATCTGTATTTCCATAAATTGGTATCACCCTATGTACTAATAGCCTCCAAACCTGTTCTGTTCCAGTCTTTGGCTCCTTTTTCTATGACCTTAAAAATTTATATTAGATTAGGATAAGAATCACACTACATACTTATTCTTAACTGTTATATAGTTATTTTGAGATTTACATTTTCTGAGGTTATTAAATTACAAATGGCTACATATAAAAACATACCTTTCTGGAAAGTTTAGTTTTTCAAAGTTCAGAGGAACTCAAATGCATTTATATGTAAAAATTATATAAAATATGCATACGTTAACTTGCCATATTCACTTAAAAGATACCTAACAAAATTGAGAGTTTGCGATGGTGTTACACACATATTTGAAGTTGCCAGTGGAAAAAACAGACATCCAAAAATCAGGTGGAGCTCATACCCTAGAAATATTTGCAATTTCTCAGTAATAAAGTGAAAAAATTTGTGACTTTTAAACTAAAAATCATGTCTTACTACATTTACACATTTTTAGCCATCAACAACTTACATTAACAACTAAATTAAGTTATACATCAGACCAGGAAAGAGCAAATTTCTTATGTTCTGATAGGAGAAGAAGAAAGGCATTTTTAGTTAAAATTTAGTATGTAACACAAAATGGCCAGATGGTGCACACAATCCATTTGTTGCTGGGCTTCTAGTTCTTTCTGTGCATTGGAAGAAAACCAGGTAACAAGTTAGGCAGTAGTTTTTATCTAAGACATTTCCAAATTGCATACAACCAGAGAAAAAAGATCTAGAAGACAACTTCCAACTAAAACAAGCCATTCTTAGTCAAAGTCACAAGAATTCACTCTTAATTATCACAAATGCTTTCTGTTCTCAATCTTAAAAATCTATTCTCTATTTTCTTCGGACACTTTCAGTGTTTTAGAATTTTTGCACACATAATCTTATTTTTTCCTCTTCACAGAATGGGATTGGCAGACAAAATGAGAAAACTTTTTGCAGTTAGTGATTTTTCCAAGATCACAGAGCTAGTAAATACACCATGTGATTCACATCAAACATGAGAGTAGCCAATATGGGGTACCTAGAAATGAGCAGCATTGCAATTATAATACAAATAAAAATTATACCCCATTTTACTAGTTTGACTGATTATTACAGTAAATATGGATTCATGTTAGTGACAGAACCAAAAGAAGACGTTTATGTGATTTTTTTTTTGTAATGGCATGCATCTGCTTGGGACAGACTGTGCTTTTTAGAGGAACAACTTTATCCTTCAGTAAAAAAATCTGGAGAAGTGTGATATCAAAGCTCAATTAAACTTGATATTTAAAGTCTTTATACTAAAATAATGAATCTGTTCATGGACAATACAAGAATGAGATTTGGCATGAAATCTATGTCAGTATATCTCATATCAGTACCTAGCTAGGATGCTAATTCACAAGAAAAAAGATTTATCATTCCCCAGTGTCAGACAGTTATTTGAAGCCTGTCTGCTTTTTTGGTAAAGATATTTTAAATAAGGAACCTGGGGAAAGAGTTATGGATATCTACTGGCATGAAGAGGAAAACTACTTATTGAATATAATTGAATGGATTATTTTTATGAGTATTGGTATTATTTCAGTTTTCTAGAAAAAAATAATAAACTGGAAGATGCAAAATCTTCCTGCTATGGACCATATTGAAAGATAGTAAATAATTGAAATAAAATTCCAAGATATTGGTGGTGACCCATCTGCACCTACTAGAATCTCGATTTTTACCTGAGCCCTCTTAGGCATTTTAAATATGTGACAGAAGACAGTGCTTTTCAAGACAGGCTTTTTCTATTCCTAAAAATAATTTACCAGGAAAAATAGACAAATGAAGGCTAAATCTTTCAAGAGGGAACCCATATAATGGATTAAATGAGGCATAGGATAGCAGTGTGTGATGCACTTTGTATTAGAGCTCATTTAAAATACCACCAGTTATATGAGGTTTCAGAACAAAAGAAAACAGCCTGTGTTCTGCATAAACAACTGAATGCAATGTGTTGTAAAATGTGTATGAGAAATTAAGGAAAGAATGCATTTTTTCTTCTGTTTTTCATCTTCCTTCTGGTTTCTAGCCAACTACAACAATTTGTTTTATATTCTTGCTGGTGGCACCTTCCATGGCAACAGGTGCTTACTCATTTTGACAAATGTCACTTTATTAACAATCATGATGTATGCAAAGAGGACTAACAACCCTCTGGCTATGCAATAGACAGGCACAGCACCTGCTGGGGATTGGAGTCTAACAACTTTGTGACAGCGCACAGTATATTTTCACTGTGAAAGCCAGTGGAGTATATATTGAATATATAGGTTGTTCAAGGATTGGTCCTGCTTTATGCTTGAGGCTTCTTTTATTTTCAATGTGTCTTGATTTGTTAAACTAGTTTTATGATGAGCATACCTAAAGATCATCTGTCTCCTGTACAAGAAATGGCCATGTCATAGTTATAAACTTGGCAATGTAGAAATAAACTTTGAAACATAGGCAAACACGAGATGATATCTGAACATCATCTCAGCAACCTCGCACTGGTTGACATATTGTTTTCTAAGGCTATGGTCCAAACACTTTATCATATTTTTATATCTTGCATGTAGTAGATAATTTATATACATACCAATCACACATCCACCCACCCACACACACACATACACACACACACATACAATGTCATACCACTCTAATTAGAAATGAAAGTTACTAAATTTCAAGTAATGTAGAACAATACTATACAATATTGTCTTAAGCTTTAGAAATTTGTTAAAAAGATGATTCACAGGATTATGGAGAGTATTGATCCAAATGAACAAAACATAAAGCCCTGAATACTTTTCAACTCTCGTTTTTTGAAAACTAAGAAGCAATTTAAGAATCTCTTTTTTAATTTGAAGAAAAATATTTTGTCAGATTTTCTGATAAATGCCATTTAAATAATTAATTCATCAACATTTAGTGAAATTGAGAATATCCCATCTCTTAAAAGCTTGTGATTTCTCTTCAGGGTAACATCTAATAGAGATGAATAGGAAAATTCAGGGATATGCATTGAAATATTATTAATAGATAGCAAATGGGGAATAGATTAATAAAATTTCATCTATAGATTACTGGGCAATAGTTAAAAGGAATAAACTATCTCTCAATATACATAGATCTCAAAATAGGCCTCAAAAATGACATTGAGCTAAAAAAAATAAGTAAAACATGGTGAATCTCACATTCCTCTGTATAAATATAAAAACTAAAAAAATCATTGTTGATATATAGGAAAGAAATAATAGTTTAATATTGAGAGTAGATTATACATACATATATTAAGTATATAAGTATTAGCCTTTGGATTTGTTAATTTTTAATCTGCTGTATATGTACTATTTCATTATTATTGCTGGTTTTTATAATTTCATTTTTTCTGTTTGCGTTTCTTATTTTTCCCTCTACTATCTTGAGTTAACTGTTGAATTTATCTGTTTTCAGACTTTACTGCTTTCTGGTATGTTTTAAATATGCTTTCCTATTTCCAAATCTACAGCTTTTTCAAAAAATGTATTTTTTTCTGACTTCAAACTTCATTGCATTGTGGTTAGAGAAATGTATCTGTCTGATAATTACTTGGAATTCCCTAATATTTGCATTATGGCCTCCCCACATGGTCAGGTTTTCTTGAAGTTCTATGCGTATCTGAGAATAATGTGTATTCCTTGATATGATGGATTTGTTGACTTCTTTATATATTTTCAGGCAAGTTATTAGAGGCCTTCAAGTTTAAATGAGTGTGTAACTATCATTATTTTATGTTTTCCATTCTATATAGTGCTTTGTGCCTTAAAGACTTTGCTTTATATTATTAATATAGAAGCACCAGATTTCCTTTGACTAATATTTAAGCTGCATAATTTTTATCCTTTGTGTATCTGTTTTCCCATGTTTTTATTTTCATGTGTGATTCTTCAATAGTATAATATTGGATTTTATTTTTTATTGAATTTAACCTTTAACTAGAGAGTTAATTATATTAGGATTGCTATCATATTTGGATTCATTACCATCTTATTTCTTGTTTTGTATGTTCCTCTTTTGCTTCATTGCTTTTACTTTTTATCACTTTTTCTGCATCCTTTACATTAATTTTTATTTAAATTCCATTTCCCTCTTTATTGTTTTAATAGTTGCCATAAAATGTTAACAGATTTATTTACTTAAAATCTGTTTTAATCATTTTCTCTATTCCCTCTTTATATAATATAGGAAACTTAAAATCATAAAAATCAAATCATTCACTACTTAATCTTACTTATTGACCCATATTTCAATTGTATTCTTTCTTTATTCCCAAATTTAATATTTTTGTTATTCCACACAGACTGTGTGGTTTATTCACATGCTTTCCACTTTCTTCACTCAACATTTCTTCTTATATCTCCAGCTTTCCCTTTGTGGTTATTTTCCATCTAGCTAACATATCGTCAAAAGTTTGTTAAAGTGTGAATCTATTCACTTTTAGGTTTTCTAAAGGGAGTTTTAGTTTTTCTTTTATGTTTACTTATAGCTTACTTTTGAATTCTTTCCAAGAGAACAAAATATTTGAGAGTAATACAAATATTAACAATTCGCACATACCTTGTGTCCTCATCCTTTACTTTTTTATATTTTACTGAATGCATTTTATCATTCTCTCTCTTTCGTCGTCTTTAGTGTTCATTTTATTACCATGTTGACAGGAGGTGTGTTCTTGCTGGTAAATGAGGATTTTAAATCAGCTTGTTATCACTGCAAATTTCCAAAAGAGAGAAAGAAGGGTAACAGTGTGAGTCTCCCTATTGCTTCTAGTAGAAATGGAAATGTGAGTCCAAAATATTGCCTAGATTGAAGGAAGATCATAGAGCACTCAAAAAACATGATCATATTGCCATCATAGAATCAGTACATTTATCTTTTGTCTCCTTACTTGTTTATATTTTTTCAACTCTTTAAATAAAACAATTTATTGTGAAAGTTTACCACCACTGTCACCTATCAGTGGCAAAACAGAACAATGGAAATATTATTTCCCAAAAATGTGTTTGCATTTTTATGGTAGGCAACTACCAATCTAGGTGCTTGATATAGGAGACACTGTCTAAGTTCTACAATACCCATAACAGTAGAATTATTTCCCTATTATACATGGAGATATACAGGCATACCTTGGAGATATTGCAGATTAAGTTCCAGACCATGGCAATAAGGCAAATACTGCATAAAGTGAGACATACAAATTTGTTCATTTTCTAATGCATAAAAAATTCATGTTTATATTACACTATAACCTGCTGAGTGTGCAATAGAAGTATGTCTAAAAATGCACATAATATAATTCAAAATATTTTATTGCTAAAATGCTAATGATCATCTGATCCTTCAGCAAGTTGTGATTTCTCACTAGTAAAGAATTTGTTCCCAATGTTGATGGCAGCTAACTGATCAGGGCGGTGGTTGCTGAAGGTTAGTGTGGCTGTGGCAATTTCTTATAACAAGGCTGCAATGAAGTTTGCCACATTGGTTGACTTACACTTTTGTGAAAGATTTCTTTTTTTTTTTTTTTGTAACATATGATGCTGTTTGATAGCATTTTCCCCACAGTAGAACTTCTTTCAAACCCAAATGGTGCCACCACTTTATCAATTAAGTTTCTGTAATATTCTAAATTATTTGTCATTTTAGGAATGTTCACAGCATCATCACCAGGAGTAGATTCTATCTTGAGGAACCACTTCCTCTGCTCATCCATAACAAGCTACTAATGCATTAAAATTGTATCATGAAACTGGGGCAACTCAGTCACATCTTCAGGGACCACTCCCAATTCTAGTTGTCTTGCTATTTCTACCCCATTTGCATTTACTTCCACTGAAGAGTTAAACCCCTTGAAATCATCTCTGATAGTTGGACTCAACTTCTTCTAAGTTATTGTTTTTTTTGACATTTTATTACTGTTATTGTTGACATTTTGAACTCTTAGGAATCACAAATGTCCTTAGTGGCATCTAAAGCAGTGAATCCTTTCCAGAAAATTTTTAATTTACTTTACCCAGATTCATCAGAGGAGTCATTATGACAGCAATAACCTTACCATATTTAGTTCTTAAATAATAAAACTTGAAAGTTGAAATTACTCCTTGATTCAGAGGCTACAGAATGGATGTTGTGTTAACGAACATAAAAACAACATTAATATCCTTTTTCATCTCCATCGGAACTGTTGAATGTTCAGGTACATTGTCGATGTACAGCAATATTTTGGAAGGATTCTTTTTTCTGAGCAGTAGTTCTCAAGAGTGAGATAAAAATATCCAGTAGACCATACTGTTAACAGACATTCTGTCATTCAGACTTTGCTCTGTTTATAGTATACAGACAGAGTAGACTTAGCATAATTTTTATGATTTTCAGAATGGTAAGTCAGCATTGCCTTCAACTTAAATTTACCAGCTGCATTAGCCCCTACGAAGAGTGTCAGCCTGTCCTTTGAAGCTTTAAAGCCAGGCATAGACTCATTTTTTAGCCATAAACGCCCCAGACAGAATCTTCTTTCAATATGTCTGTTTCATCTGCACTGAAAATCTCTCGTTTAGTGTAACCGCCTTCATCTATTATCTTAGCCAGTTTCTGGATTGTGTGCTACAGCTTCTACATCAGCACTTGCTGCTTTGCCTTGTACTTTTATATATATATATTTTATTTTGGAGATGGCTTCTTCCTTTAAAAAAATTATTAAACAACTTCTTCTAGCTTCCAACTTTTCTTCTTAATTTCTCTCAGCCTGAAGAGAGTTGAAGAGAATTTGGGGCTTGTGGTGGTTGGGTTAAATTTTTTTTTTTTTGAGACACTTTTGCTCTGTTGCCCAGGCTGGACTGCAATGGTATGATCTCACCTCACTGAAATTTCCACCTCCCAGGTTCAAACAATTCTCCTGCCTCAACCTTCGGAGTATCTGGAATTACAGGCACATACCACCACACCCAGCTAATTTTTGTGTTTTTAGTCGAGACAGAGTTTCACCATGTTGGTCAGGCTGGTCTCGAACTCCTGACCTCATGATCCTCCCACCTTGGCCTCCCAAAGTACTGAGATTACAGGCATGAGCCACTGCGCCTGGTCAGTTGGTTTGATTTTCTATCCAGACTAATAAAACATTCTCCATATAAACAACAAGACTGTTTCACATTCTTTAACATACATTTATTCAGTGTAGTAGCACTTTTAATTACCTTCAAGAACTTTTCCTTTGCATTCATAAGTTGGCTAACTGTTCATTATAAGAGACCTAGCTTTTGGCCTCTCTCAGCTTTCAGCATGCCTTCTTCATTAACTTTAATCATTTCCAGCTTTTAACTTAACGTGAGAGATGTATGATGCTTTTCTTTACACTTGAACACTTACAGGCCATTGTAGGGTTGTTAATTGACCGAATTTTAATATTGTTGTTTCTCAGAGAATAGTGAGGCTTGAGGAGAAGAAGAGATGGGAGAACAGCTAGTTGCTGAAGAAGTCAGAACACACATGGCATTTATTAAGTTCATTCTCTTATATGTGCAGAATATATGGTGCCTCACAGACAATTACAATAGTGACATCAAAGATAAATGATCAGATAACCATAACAAATATAACGACAGTGAAAAATCTGAAATACTGTGAGAATTACTGGAATATGACACAGAAAGTAAAAGTGAGCACATGCTGTTGGAAAAATGGTGTGGCTAGAACTGCTCAGTGAAGGTTGGCCACAAACCTTGAATTTGTAAAAAGCACAATATCTACAAGGTGCAATAAAGCAAAGTGCAATAGAACAAGTTATACTTGTCATTGATCCAGGTTACATAGAAAAAAAGTGGAAGACATTAGATTCGAATCAAATCTCTCTGATGCCAAAACCCATGATCTTAATAATTTTAAACATTGCTTCCAATTTTATGTCTAGATAACATACATTTCATAGGTTTTATATAAAAATATATTGTTTAACATCATCTCACTAATAATATGTATCCATATACACACATATATATAGTTTATACCCAATTGAGAAACACGTATATTCAGAAAGTTTTATTTAATTAAACAATGGTTGCTCAAATGAACTGCTGCTTTATTAAGCAAAAAACAAATCTTAATTTGTAATATGTATTTAGAAGTAGAATTATAACGTTAAAATAGGCTATGACTGTTTTCCCAAAATAATGAGAAAAGGACCCCTTAAATCAACTATGCTTAAAAAGGAGAAACAGCTGTTTTGTGCATCTTTATAAAGGAGATGAAGTTTGGAAAGGTAAAACATTTAATTTAGGTTATTAAAAGAAGCAAATTATGTTTTGTTTGATAACATATTTTACTTTTAAAAAAACCTTGTGTTGAGTTTTCTTTGTATTTATTTTGTACTATTTTTAAATGTATAGGTCATTTGCAAGTAGTTAGTTTCTGAATTTTTAGTGCAATCCAAATACTTAGTTTATTATTACCTGTGGTTTACCTGCCAACTAATTTAAAAAGATACTATAACATGCAAATTAAGCTTATAACAATATATTTTCAAATGCAAGCTATATGGAGAGAGTATTTGAAATAAAAATTACATAGATCGTATTTTCTTTGCAGTTTAAAAATGAATTGGAAAAATGAATTCGTAATGATGTTTAAAATGCATTTAGTAGTGTTTTCTAATGTTGCATGGCATAAAATTTTGATAGCTTGGTTGGAAATGTATGTCTGAACTAGATTTCAGAGAGATCGTTTTCCTCTTTGTATTGGTGAAATACTAACTGCTATGTCTTTATATGACCACTTGATGGAACTCTTTCATTTTGCTTTCAGCAGTCTCCAAGCAGTAACAAACTTAACTTCCTGGCTAGGCATACAAGTATATATATATATATATATATATATATATATATATATATATACACACACACACACACACACACACACACACACACATACACATATATATATGCTTAAATGAATTCGTTATTTGGCATATTTAATATTCTGTACAGTTTTATATTTTTCTATGTAGAACCATAGAGAGTAAGTCAATCTGTAAGAAAAAATGACTACTTCTCAAATAAACTCTTGTTCTCATTTTCCTTCAACAATTTTTTGCAGAAAATGAATTTTAAATAATTTTAAATATTTAAATATTAAATATAGTCATATCCAATATTTTATTGCTTTTTATAATCAAACTGAAACTCTATTCCTAGGATATCTTCCAAATTAATAGTCAGAAGCACTCCCAAGGTCTAGGGAATTAGAGGATGTTAGGTAGCTTTGGGAACTTCCTAACAATTATCCTTATTGGGAAAGATAGTTTGAGAAGGGGAGAGATTGATTTTGAAGTTAATCTTTCAATAAAGTCATGTAGAACAATTAGGAATAACTAGAAGAGAAGGGCAGGGTGAAAATCACCTTCTTGTCATTGAAAGCACTGACACTATAGATCATCAAAGAGCTGTGGATTAGACATCAATAACCTATTCATGATCTTTCATTTAAACTTTCTGAAGTTTTGCATATTTTAGGAATAATATAAGTCTCTCATGAGGCTCAAATACAATAAAACTCACTATAGTAATACATTTGTAAACTCTAAAAATGTCATGTAACTAATAGTTGTTGAAATGATCACATTGTTGTAAAGAAAGCCCACATTAAGCATGTCAGCATATCTCAAAGAAAAAGGCCATCTTCAGTAATTCTACCTTCTAAAATATTTTCCATGCTCTGTAATGTCTGGCTTGTAGTCACTAGAATGTCAAGGAAGTATGGCCTCTTTTTTGTTTTCCATTTCTTCTAAGTGATCTCTGTCACTTCAGTGGCATCTACTCCTATGCTAATGATGGCCAAATCCATTTCTCCAGTCCTGAATTTCTATGTGAACTCTGCCATCCTATTAGACATTTTCTCCCCAGTATTCTGGTAACTTAAATTTCTATTTGTCATAAACTAAACTCACTGTGTTTATTCTGCAAAACTGTTGCACACACTTGGCTGACAAAGCTTTTGGTTTTTAAATTGATGACCATGGTCAATTTCTCTTTTGCTCCCCAGTACCTAGCCTACAGTAGTTAGTGACCAATTAACCATGGAATGAATGAAGTATTTTGAAGCTCAAGCCATAGATTCGACCTAATGTTGATAATTTAAAACATGAATTTGTTTTGCTGTGACTCTATTAAAGATCAGTTTATACAATACTACTTTTCTACTGATGCTTGTTTTTATCTATTTTTGTCTACACAGGTATTGAAAATATAAGGCACTGAATGTGCCTTCATTTTCAGAGTTAAAGAAAAACTTTCTTTGCTACACTAATGACAAAAATTTAGGGATGTCATAAAATACTATTAATGCTTTTCCTCTATATATACTTTTTCTTTTTGAATTACTGGAGTGAAGAAACTCACTTAAGAGAAATGTCCTTCAACAGGAAAAGCTATTAGGAAAAAGTGTATACTATTCTCACCCCCAAGAAAAACTCTAAGATAAAATACATTCATTGTACAAAAAAATTGCGAATGATTTCTGTAGACTCACAATATGCTATGCACTATTGAATGTGCTGGAGATAAAGTAATAAACAAAAGTGCATGTTCTTACATTATTTGAGCTTGTGCAGGAGACACAATATAAACAAATGTGTTATTTATATTTCATTTAACTTATTTTATTTCAGGTTGCAACAAAACTAAAAAAAATGTGAAGTAGGAAAGGTGATGAAGTAATAGATGCTGCTGTACTGGGTTGTCAGAGAAGATGTTTCTAAGGGGAGACTTTATGTAGATATCTGAGTGATATGAAGGGGCAAGTCATCTGGGGAAGACCTTTTGGATTGCCTCAGGAGGTTTCAGTGACCTTCCAGGTCTCTCCATAACCACTCTTCAAGGATCTCTGACAAGAGACTGATGACAGAGATAGCTGAGGACTGAGCTGGGACAATCCAACATTTGTAGTGCTGACAGCAAAGAAAGCCACCAAAAGTGATTTAGATCATTTCTATAGTTCTATGAAAATATTTTTACGACTCTCAATTTTTCATTTGGTTAGCATATTTTTCCTTCTTCATGTCATATTTACCCTTTTGTTGACCGTAAAGAAATCGATACACTTATGCACTGTATTCTGTAATAGCATAAGCTGTTTTCAGTGATGGGAGCATCAATTTATACGTAAGTGTAGCTCAGTTAAAGCATGTAGGTTCAGGTACTAAATTCAATACAAAGAGCGTATACTTGTACCTCCCAAACCCCTCCCTACCCTCCGTTTTACATAGGCTTAAAATTTCTGGTGGACAGGATCTTGTTGCTTGTTTTGGGTTCCTTGACATCACAATACTTGTCATAGAGTAGGCATGCAATGCTTTTAGTATGAATTAATAAGTCAATTTCAAGGGCGCAGGGAACTGAGCAAAAGGGGGCTTAAACCCTCTTTCCCTGAGAGCAACCAATGATGAGCCACTATTGGTGGCTACCCAAAGCCATCCCTGAGATCCCAGTTCTAATATCATAAATAATCAAGTACATGAAAATAATACAAAATGAAATCCATCCTTATCTGACAACAGTGTCTTGCTTCTGGAGATGAAACTAACGATTTTCTCAGAAAATTTTTAAGCAATGTATGGAGGAAAAGCTAAAGAGATTTTAACTAGTATTCTGTTAGGACAGGATTGCCTGGTAACTTATAAGACACCCGTTTAAATTTGAACTTCAGAAAAGTTACAAAGTATTTAAGATGTTCTTATGCTAAAAAGTTGTTTGTTGTTTGCGTGACATTGAAATGTAAGTAGAAATCCTATATTTTTATTTACTAAATCTGATAGTCCTATGTTAGGAATATTTTAGATAGGAGTAAGATACGCTTTCTGGAAACATCAAGCAACCTACTATTGTGAGTCCATCAATCAAAGCCAAGGAGCCAATAAGATAGATTAGTATGGCTAAATGTCTTAGTCTGTTGTTAAAAAGTGTGGGTGTAGTATTTTTGAAGATGAAAGAAAGGAAGGAAGGAAGGAAGGAAGGAAGAAAGGAGGGAGGGAGGGAGGGAGGAAGGGAAGGAGAGAAGGAAGGAAGGAATGAAGGAAGGAAGGAAGGAAGGTAGGTCCCATGTGGATGAAATGTTCTGTTCTTAGCTATGATTTTATTAAAAATATACTGAGATAAGATAAGAAAATCCTTTCTTAGAGGAGAAGAAATCCAAACATAAGCAAGTAAACCATGTGAAAGAAATAAAATACGGGCTTTAGAATTAAATTATATTCAAATATATACTGATAAAGCAAATATGACAGAAGATAATAATACATGAAGCTAAACTAGGCCGTCTTCCATGAAAAATGGTCGGATCGAATTATCTATAGTGAGCCTAAGCTACTCACAATGACAAGAAATGAAGACACTCATGAGGGTTATATAACCTTTTTAGTAGTTATATATGCAAGAAAACTTACTGAGCTTCTAAGTGAGGTAAAAAGTAACAGAAATATTCCCAACCATATGATAAAGACATTTAAAAAAATCACAATTGACTGAACTCCAGGTGCATACGAGACTTGTTATATTCTAAAGGAAGTTGCTAATGAATGAGAAAGCTGTTAAACAGGCATTGAAAATCTCCAAAGAACTAAGGCATACATTAAAGAAATCTTCAGGAAAATGCCATATAGTAAAATTTAGACAAAAACGTGTAACTATGGTGTGGTAGAAAATTCCAGCTGTGTGAGTTTCAGAATCAAGAGTAGACCTAAGAAGGAAGAAAAAGAGAAGGAAGAGGAGGAGGAAGACCTTTCTACCAAAGATCATTACCTGTCAGAACCATGAACTCTCTTAATAATATAAGCTGCTGAGTAGAGTGAAATTAACATTTTAAAATGCCATGATTATTAAAACTTTTTACATCAAAAAAGGCCTAGGTTATTTGAATTTATTCTCTAACTCTGGCTGTGTGCTTGAAATTAATGAGCTATCACTGGCATTCCATCTCTGCTGTGATCCTATTTTGGGGGCTAGTTCCTGGCAATGAGGCTAGGAGCTTATTTGCCAAATTGTCTAAAGACCACTTTTCTTGTTATGCAAATACCAGTTTAGTCATCCAACTTGTGTCTAGCTCTGGAACGATAAGCAACTGAACAAAAAAAAGAACATACTGTTCTTATGACAGTTTAGATAAAAAATGGGGGAAGGGGATATTCTTAGGAGGAAAATAATTCTAACAAGGACCTAATATATTTAGTTTTGTTTGTTAAAAACAAATTTCCAATGGTTTCAAGCCAGAAATGAATTAAAAATGGAAGTTAGCATGAAAAGTTAACAAAACTTTATCATTTCTATTTGTTTTTGTTAACTGGGTTTAATATGTGTTCAGAAAAAGCACGGTATTGTATTAATGTCTCCTAAATATTTGAAAATCTATACTTTAGTACTTCTCACATTTCTAATATAAAAACTATTTAAACACTATTGCATGCTAGCTTAAAAATTACATACTGAGTGGTCCAAACAGACCATAATGTTTTCAAAAAGCAATATTTATATCACACACATTGAAGTTAGTTTCAATTGGATATTATATGACACTGCTTGTTTAGTGAAGATAGTGTTTTCTTTTAATATTGCAATGTGTGATATACTGTAAAACCTTTATGTTGAAGCTTTAAAAAGACAGAAATAAGAGAAACCCAAACACATTCTGAGTGGCTTTAAAAGTCAGAATAAACAGTACTTCCAAAACATCATAAAATGGATATAACGGCCAAAAAAATGGAGAGAAATTTTATTGTTTTTTCTTTGTTTCCTCAAGGAAAAAAATGGCACTTTTATCATGGTTGGGACACAACTTCTAAAGAAAAGGAAGTTCAGAGCTTTCTATGTGTTTTCTATATCTTTCATTAGACAATATTACCATGTGTTCTGGCCTAACGCAGCTGTGACATACACACATCCCTGTCTGGGATATGCTGTGCTATTGCTTCTGCTTCTTGATGTGAATATTGAAAGGCATAGGGTCTCCTTCAGCTCTTTGGACATTGGCCTTCTGTGTACCTGCTGTGCCTTTAGGGCCTGCTACTGTGGTGTTCCCTCTGAGTCCCATATGCTGTGCCATTTTTGTATGAATTGAGCCAGATATTTTCTACACGGCAGCATGGTCTGCCACTGGAATTTTTCACTGAAAATTTAGCAAGTATTTTACTACTCATTATTATTCATAGTTGCTGAGTAATAAACCACCCCAAAGCTTAGTGACTTGAAATCACAGCCATTTTGTTGGGTATGATGCCATGAGATAGCAATACGGGAGGGATGAAGAGGAGATATCCGTGATTGACATGGTTTATGGGCGGGATGAAGAAGAGATATCCATGATTGACATGGTTTTGGCTGGGACAGCTCAACTGGAGCTGATGGAACCCACAGGCCTCCTTCACACGTGGGGTGTGGGTGCTCCTTGTTGCTGGAATGCCAAGGGTCTCTTCCATGCAGATTGTGTTTTTACTTATGGCCTGTTACCCTGCTGTCTCTCTGTGTGGTCACCCTCTTTAATAGGGGATCCTGGAATTCTTTAGGTAGAGCTGAGTTTTGAAAGGGAAAGTAGAAACTAAATACCTGAGCTCAAAAGTCCTAGAATATAACTTCTGTGAGATTTCATTGATCAAAGCAAGCCACATGGGCAGCCCAGACCTAGGAGTTAAGGAAATAGACTTCACCTCTTGACTGGAGAAGTGGCAAACACTTTGGAAAAGAGACACAGGCATGATCATTGGTGTGCAGTTTTTATCCCTCTAACACACTGCTTTTAAGAGTGATTTGCAGTGGTCTTTGAAAAGAACAGCTGTACCCAATATCATTTTGCTTTGAATAAGGCAGGAGCATGGATTTCAAGTTTTTCTCTAAATTATTTCCTGAAGTAAGAATATATCTGCTTGTCTGTGGTTATATGATAAATTCGTTTTAAAGGTTTAAAATTTTGATATAATCTCCTTTTCCTCAAATAGCTTAGCTCATTACTTAAGGACTAAATGCATCTGTTTCAATTCTATTTTTCTCCACTTTGAAATAAGCAAGTCACCTGTACTGATTTTCTATGATAAAATGTGGAGACCAGGTTATGTATCCTTGCAGATAAGCACACTCAGAACTGAAAGAACGAAGTTGAAAGTATGTTGTTTCAGTAGGGAACAATGTTAAATAATTAATACCTGGCATGTGTGTCGGAACTTTTTTGTTGGGGTAGGAAAGTACTTATTTTGCAGTTAAATTATACAATTCTACTTTCTAATGCTTCTACTGTAGTAGCTTTTGTCTTATCACCTTGAATCAATGGTTTTTTGTGATGTGCCATTGTCCTGCTTTAAGCTCTTCAATTTCTTCCAGTGGCCTGTAGAAAAGAGTGAAAATTCCTTAGTGTGACATTTATAACCCTTGCCTGCTTCTAGCTATCATTCATCATGCCCCATCTCATGGCCTATGCTCCAGCCAATCAAACTGCCTATAATTTTCTCAGATTACAATCTAGGTCAGACTTGCAAGACTGCTAGTTCAGGGCTCTCTGTTGCATCTTTCTTTGGTCCCCTGACTCCTTTTACTCTCCCACCTCCCAGAAAACGTACTCCAAGAACACTGTATCTCTTTAACCTTAGTTCAGTTCTGAATCTTGTATGACACTTTTTTTTAGAATTGCCTCACCTTATACAGAAATAACTGTTTAATCCCATGCGTGCTAGTTTCTAGACCTCCATGCATTTTATCTTTGAAGCTATGGTATACTTCTGCATTTAAGTACTTATCTTTTTCTATGGCTAGACTACATGCCATTATTTTTTTTTTCTAAATCCTCTCTTCCTAGAACAATGTCTGGCATAGTTTTGGTATTTAAGAAATAAATCTTCCCAAATTAATAAACATATGTCAAAATTCCTTTTGCTATTGAGTCTTTCTAGTAGCAAATATTCTAGACATGTTATAAGACAGATGCATAAGTATTATCTCAGCATGGATTATCCCAGTATGATTCAGAATAGATTATTCATGTATGATTCGCTGTTTTTTTTTTTAATTGCGGCTAGAAGCATGATTAGAGGCTGAATGTGATCAGTCTGAAGATGTACTGGGCTAGATTTTTCTCTTCTGTGCCATAAACTAACCAGCAGACTGTTTAAGAATCACCAGAAACTCCATTCATTCTTTCAGAAGTCTGTTAAGATTTAATGTTTGATGTGCTTGCTTTCCAAGGCATACATTAGTTGAGTGCAGTTAAATATGGGAATGTTGAATCCACAAGCCATATTGCACTGAGTATGTTTTGCAGAAATGCACCTTGATATGCCACATATACACATTTGGAGGCCTGTGCTCATTGTCAATTGAAAACAATCTCATCAAAAAGTGACGGTCGTGATTGAGATTTTCATTTGATCTTACAAGTTATTTCTAAGGCCCACGGCATTGGCACATTTTTAAATCCTGTGTCTCCTTCACCTGCTAAAATAGACTTAGCTCCACCTTTTCATGGAAAAACATAAAACCCTCAAATCATTGTATTGTCCTAACAGCTTTCAAAGAATTACTTTCTTCAAAGTTATTATCCTCTTCCTTTTACTTACATTTCTAAAGCTAGAGTCAGGATTGTTGATTCTGGTGCTGAAAAAAATTAATAACCATTTTTATAAACTACTACACATTTCTTTGGTGTTGGTATAGTAGAATATCGTATATTTTGAAGTCAAAGAGAAATTAGTTCCCGTTTTTATATTTTTATTTATATGTTTTTTTGAGACAGAGTCTCACTCTGTCCCCCAGGCTGGAGTGCAGTGGCGTGATCTCAGCTCACTGCAACCTCCACTTCCTAGGTTCATGTGAGTCTTCTGCCTTAGCCTCCCAAGTAGCTGAGATTACAGGTGCCTGCCACCACGCCCAGCTCATTTTTGTAT
This sequence comes from Cacajao melanocephalus, assembly GCA_963573385.1. NCBI lineage: Eukaryota > Metazoa > Chordata > Mammalia > Primates > Pitheciidae > Cacajao > Cacajao melanocephalus. The sequence continues at coordinate 46,105 of CAUYLG010074890.1, forward strand.
TTTTAGTAGAGACAGAGTTTTACCATGTTGTCTAGGCTGCTCTCAAATTCCTGACCTCAGGGGATCTGCCGGCCTCAGCCTCACAAAGTGCTGTGATCACAGGCATAAGCCGCCAGGCCCGGCTGGTTCACATTTTAAAGATGCTACTTTTTAACCAAAGGATTTGGGGCAAGTTTCTTCCCTTTTTTACATGTGTTTTTTCATCTATAAAATATTCTTTATCTCTGTAGATCTCTATGAACTTAAAACATGAAGATAAACTTTTGTTCCATTTTCTTCCCAGTATATATTTGGACATTTTACCGTAGTGAACTTACCCATGCTTGTTTTCCAGTGTATTCATTTATATCACTTTGGAAAAGCAATTATCGTGTCTTCCTTTTCATTGTCTTCTGATTTCTGCTCCCTATTTTTCACTGATGTTTTCTTCTGCCCTCAGCTAATAAATACATGCTCATCCGTCTCCACTCTCTATCAATAGGCCTTTGAAAATAATCCTAGCTGTAAATCCTGACTATTAAATAATCCTGACTATTAAATAATTCAGAATTATTTCATCATCTGCACCATCCTGATATTCCTATGTTGCCCACACTATGTTCAGTGGTGCCAAATTAAAAATGCATGTACGTTTTCTTTCTTGTTTTTTTTTTTTTTTTTTTTTTTTTTGAGATATAGTCTTGCTCTGTCACCCTGGCTGAAGTGTAGTGGCACAATCTTGGCTCACTGCAACCTCTGCCTCCCAGCTTTAAGCAATTCTCCTGCCTCAGCCTCCCAAGTAGCTGGGATTACAGGTGCCCACCACCACGACCGGGTAAGTTTTGTATTTTGAACTAGAGACGGGGTTTCACCATGTTGGCCAGGTTGGTCTTGAACTCGTGACCTAGTGATCCGGCCACCTTGGCCTCTCAAAGTGCTGGAATAAGCATGTACATTTTTAAATCACCACATATGCATTCTTCAATCATACTGCTTTACTCAGCATACGCATACATAAAATGTTTTCTGTGTATCAAGTCTTATTCTAGGCACTGGGCATAGACTAAAAAACAAACAAACAAAAAGAACAGGACGCTCTATTCCCCTGCCCTCTGTGAAACTTGCAGTCAAGCAGGAGAAAAATATATTAAACAAAAGAATAAAATAAATAATTGTATCATTTGAATAAACACAAAGATAGAGTGAGATTATAGAACAAAATCCTTGAACTGCCCTGATGAATGAATGAAGCCTTTTTAAAAGAAATGCCATTTAAGCTGATACTTTAAGAATAAATGAAGATTAGTCAAATGACAGGGGTCAAGGAGGAAGTATAAAAAAGTAAAATTAACCTAGAGATAAATCTAGGGAAGAAAGGTAGATCAGAATGCAGAGCTTTGAAAGAGTCATTTTAAGCATGTTTTTACCTTATCTGAAGGGCAGTGTGAAGGTGCTGAAAATTTTCAGCAGAAGGGCAACATGACCTCAATTGAATTTTTAAATAAATCATTCTAGTTTCTATGTGTGGAGCAAACAAAAAAAAGACTGTCTGGGAAGGAACAGGAGGTGGGGGGAGATCATGAGTAGAATTCTACACAGAGATTTTGCAAATATATGTCTAGAGCTAGAAGAAATATTTGATGCAGATATAAATTTGGGGTACTTTAGCCTATCATTATTAAAGGAAGGAATGGGAGTAGATGAGATTGCCTTGAGAGTATATTGCAAGAAGAGTGAGGAAAAGAAAACATGAGGAACTTCAACATTTAAAATTAGGTAGAAAAGTAGGATCTGATAACGAACAATCTAGAAGCAAGAATTATAGAGATATAAGGAACGTCCTCAGAATGGAATTACGTTGTATGATGGGTGCTGTGAGTACAGCCCTCTTTAAGGATGGCCTCAACTGTCTGCAACCAATGACTCATCAATACGGGGATAGGAAGGCACAGTCTGCCCGTTCCGACTAGAACTTGGCCCTTATACAACTCTAAAGTGTTATTTTGACACCAGTGTCCACATGGGCTGAAGCTGTAACCAGCTCACTTTCTCTCCTTATCCTACTTTGCTTCCCTTCTCTTTCCTAGGTATTGATCCCAAGGGAATTTCCTAAAAGATGTCCTTCTTGTTAGTATACATCTGGCCATTCTCCTTCCCTGGAAACCCAACTGGTAGCACATGGAAAACTGTGTGTGTGTGTGTGTGTGTGTGTGTGTGTGTTTAAAGAAAAAGGAGTGTGCTAGATTGTGTCTAGTAATCTTACATAATTAGGAAACAATGTCTGGAATAGGAGCAAAGTAGTGATTAGCTCTTTTGCTTCAGTAATGAATGCAGCTAGTTTGGTCAAGTCATGCAAGGAGCAATGGGATTGGACTGTGTAGAAGAATAAGAGATGGAGACTTAGGATCAGGAATATTGCCAATCTTACTGAAGAGTTTAGAAGGAAACACAAAATCAGGAAAATGGTAGTGGGTTTAAAATTTGTTTTATGTAGAAGAAATTGCGTAATTGACTGAAATGTTCCTCAATGGGCAGGAGAAGTGATCATAGTAAAGACTGGCATTAGGTTGACTAGAGAAAAATGTGACACAGTTCCCTGCCTTGGCTTTTATTTGTTTCAGGGAAGAAAGAGGCAAACAGAAAGGATGGAAGACGGAAATGCAGAGTTGTGTTTATGGTAAAAGATTGAAATAGTCATTTTGAAGGGTGATGGGTTGAACTGAGAAAATAAACAAGGTCTCTTTTTTAGGCGGCATTGAGTTCAGTTGAGACTAGCGACAATGAGTTTATATGGGCACAAATGTAGGCAATGGCATATTCTACTTTTTTTCTTGCTTAGTATAAATGGCCATGCATTTTGGGTTGGTTGGTAAATGATGCTTGTGATTAAAACATCTGTTTTTTTTTTCTACTCTCTTAAGAAAAAATCCTTTAAAGAAACTTTAAATTACCTTGCATTTGAAAAGAACACATGAATAAGCTTACATAAACATTTTCTCTGTTGGGGAATACTTCCTAATGAATCTCATCTGTACTTTGTCTATAGGCTAAAAGGAAAGAACATTATTTGGTTAATAAGTGAAAAGGAGGTCTTTGTGAATCTGTAATAATAAGCATATATATTTGTCAGTCTAAACTTACCCTGTTGAGCTCTATAATTAGAATATGACTGATGAAGAGAAGAAATATTTGTATATAATGTAATGAAAGGCTTTGTAAAGTTTATTTGCCTAGGGGATGTAGGTAGATAGATGGCTCAAATTAATCAGTATTATCTGCAGAACTGATTGCATTCCACCTTGGAGAATAAGCGATATGACATCCTGTGGTTCCTTTGAATTCTGTATGTTACGCGAAAGGGGACATATTATTTCTCTGTTAAATAATATCTGACTTGTAATTAAAAATGAATGTAGGTTTTTGATGACTTTTTTGTCTTCTTTTTTTTGTGCAGAGAAAACTTCTGAGGCTTATTTTTAACATTTGTCATTCAATTTATAGATTTATAAGCCTAGTTCTTTTTTAGGTTTCTTTCATTACTAAGATTATTTTATTTTTAAAATGAAAACTTTTAGCAATTATTTTAAGGGCTCATGATTTTTTAAATCTTGTTTAAAAATGTAAAACATTTTCAAATATTTTAAAATTTATAAACCTTTACAACTTATATTTTGTGTGTTTTGAATTTAAGACAGTAAATATTTTCTGGGTATCTAAATAACTTTTATAAATCTAACTAATAAAAGTAGTGACCCTAAAATGCATGTAGTTGTTCCAAAACAATATATAAATGCTAAAATAACAATTTAAAATACCATGTCTAATTCAAGCAAATAATTGAATATTTTAAGTTTGAAATTATGAAACCGTCATTCTTATTCACTGGGAATTCCAAATTTAATATGTTTTACTTCACCTAAGTTCCTTAGTGTCTGCATCTACAAACAAAATTTCCCTGATAGTTTTATTTTTGTAAGAAGAATCAATATGGTGAATCCAAAAGCTTTGCCAAATGTTTCAATACTGTTTATATTAGTAAAAAATTTAAACTCAAATATCTGTTTCAAGTACTCAATTGCACATTTGATATTGTACCTTTAACACTCACTCTTTGCTGACTGTAGGGGCTCATGTCTATAATCCCAACACTTTGGGAGGCTAAGGCGGGTGGATCACCTGAGGTCAGGAGCTCAAGACCAGCCTGTCCAACATGGAGAAACCTTGTCTCTACTAAAAATACAAAAATTAGTTGGGCATGTTGGACTATACCTGTAATTCCAGTTACTCGGGGGGCTGAGGCAGGAGAATTGCTTGAACCTGGAGCAGGAGGTTGCAGTGAGCTGAGATCCCACCACTACACTCTAGCCTGGGAGACAAAGTGAGACTCCATCTCAAAAAACAAAACAAAAAAACAAAACTTACTTTCATGGGCTAGGTTCTCTTAAATATTACAAGTATATAGATTTCCAGTTACATATTAGTTCCTTGCCAATGCCAAACAGTCTTCACTAGGATATCAAATTTTTAAAATATTTCTTTGCTTAGTTGGAAATCCTCCTGAGGCTAAGGAGATGTGTACACATTATGAAAGCAATGACAAGGTACTCGCAATACCAAACACTTAATTTTAACTCTTAACTGCTGAGGAAGATAATGTCATCCTACAGGACTATGATTTATTATGACCAGAAATGTTTTCCAGGAGATTGACTGATCTTTTTAGGTTGTATTTTTTCTGAGCTACTAATAAAAACCTATGTAGAGATTTTATGTCAGAGACCCCCAGACCTCCAGGAGGAAGTTACACAACTCACAAATCTGTTCCTGAATTTACTTGGAACAGATTTCCTAATTCTCCTGTCTAATCACAGAACGCTGCCCTCCCACCTACATTGGTCATTTGTCTGTACATCGAATGCATTATTTTAGCTCTGGAGAAATATATAGGCCAGGCTCACGCCTGTAATCCCAGCACTTTGGGAGGTCGAGGCAGGTAGATCATGAAGTCAGGAGTTTGAGTTCAGTCTGGCCAACATAGTGAAAACCAGTCTCTACCAAAAATACAAAAAATTTAGCTAGGTGTGGTGTGCGCCAGTAATTCCAGCTACTCAGAAGGCTGAGGCAGGAGAATCATGTGAAACCAAGGGGTGGAGGTTGCAGTGAGCTGAGATTGTGCCATTGCAATCTAGCCCAGGCGACAGTGCGAGACTCCGTCTCAAAAAAAGCAAAACAAAAAAAGAAGCATATATGTTTTTTCCAACTGAATCTTAAAACTTCATTGGAATACCAATAAATTCCTTTTCCATCTAACTTTAAAGAACTTCAAACTTAATAGAATTTTCTATTTGTTCATGTTCTTAATACCACAGAATACTTACAGGTATTAATATCATATGTATTGGCATTTGAATATCTCTTATAGCTTTATCTGACTTGGGTTTAAAAATTATATCATCATTCTATTGGAATTTATTTAATTATTGCTTATGACATTTTATGTTGATTAATCCCTACATTTTTGACATCTGGAAGTAGAGACCACTGTAATTTTGTCTGTAATGACACAAACACATTGCCATTCATTGACATGTGAAAGCACTTCAAGTTTAAAAGATATTCAGGTAATCCTGTTTCTCTTGATCATCAGAAATCTCAGAGCTGACAGCACCAGGTGTGTGTGTTTGTGTGTGTGTGAGACAGAGAGAGAGAGAGAGAGAGAGAGAATAAAAAAAAAGCAACCCCAGAGCATAGTAAACTGGCAGAAACAAATTAAAGATGGATTACATTTCATTGAAACTTTAAATATGGTCATTTTGCATATTAGAGAACTTTGGGTAACTTATTCCAGGAATATCATATTGTAGAAAGGATGGAATATCTGATTAATATAGAACATGATTTTGAAGAAATAAGTACTTGATTTTAATGCATGATATTCAGGTGTATATAAGAAATTTGCTAATAGTTGTATTTTTGAAACAGTAACAGATGTTTCCAGGTGTGCATAGCTATGTGTGAATATCGAAGATTAAAATAGAAACTGAATGGAAAAGCTGTGCTACCACTGAAAATTAATTTTTTTAAAGACTGTGCCACTTAGGAAGCATTTTAATGCTGCAATTTATATATGCGGTTACTCACATATGTTTAGGTGTTTTTTATTTGACTTTTGCAAAATTTAGATTTGCTGCAATCTTATTTTTACCCTTAATAGTTTCTGAGTCTTGGAAACAAAAGGGAGAGAATATCCAAATATCTGAAATGGGGTTCTTTGACTTCTAAGAAATAATTAAAATCTTACATACAAAGGTATTTAAAGCATACACATAATTCTATATTTGGCCTAGCAGATTATAGTACTATGAATATTTGTCCATGAATGAACATCCCTTATGTGTAAGAAAATTATGCCGTTGTGCTTTTGGTTATCTGCTCTTTTCACCTACTGTCCCCTGGAATACTCTCTCCCTTTTCATTTGGTAAGGGTCTTGTTGGGCCTAAAGCTTTTCTTAGGCTTCACTTTTTGCTGCTTTTTTCCTTTGCCAGTTCTGGGCCTTTTTGCTGAGTCTACAACAGGTTGAAAAAGGGAGAAAGCACAACCCCAAATCTACTGACCTATGAGTAAGAAGGTTATAGAATTTCCTTAGTCCTGCTTAGGTCTGATCCTCTACTCTCTAAAGACCATGGCTGGGGAAAACCTAACATTCATTCCAGCTCGCCTGGATTTTTCAGTCTTTGATGATGGACAGAAATGCAGCTCTTATACCCTAAATTCTTCATGGCAAAAATCAAAAACAAAACAGTGCCACCACTTTATGATCAATAATAGTTTCTGTTTAACCCTTCAAGAAGCACTTACTGGGCCGGGCGCGGTGGCTCACACCTATAATTCTAGCACTCTGGGAGGCCGAGGCAAGCGTATAACCTGAGGTTGGGAGTTCGAGACCAGCCTGACCAACATGGAGAAACCTTGTCTCTACTAAAAATACAAAATAAACTGGTCATGGTGGTGCATGCCTGTAATCCCAGCTACTCGTGAGGCTGAGGCAGGAGAATCCCTTGAACCCAGGAAGCAGAGGTTGCGGTGAGCCGAGATGGTGCCATTGCACTCTAGCCTGGGCAACAAGAACGAAACTCCATCTCTACTTAATCAACAATTATATTGTATCATGCTAAGCATGGCATTAACTATTAAGGAGCAAATGGCCTCTGGCCTTTTGGAATCTACATTTTCCCCTCTGTGGTTCCCTTCCACGCCATGCATGTTTGTGTCTTTTCTATCTACTTCCCTACTGGTTTTGTAAAGTTACATCACGCTGTTAAGGGTAGTGTTTTTACACCACAATGTCCCATAAACAAATACTTTTAATACCCTTTTATTGGTTCTAATTTGTAAGTGACCATTTTTATATGCCGCAGTCAGTACCTGTAAAGTTGGAAGAAAAAGAAAAGACAGTTATGTTGTTCCCGTGCTGTGTAAGAAATGGCAGCATTAAAGTCCTCTGCAACATCTGTTCTGCATTTCTGCTTTGACAAGGGTAGATACAGAATATAGCAGCAAGGGAGGATGTGGGGTCTGAGAACAAGGACCAAAGCTGGAACCAAGTTATCACCAAGTGGGCGAGTATAGCATTCTTCCCTCAAACATCTGTGTTCTTCTTTAGGTTGTCCCACTTCACCCTTTCCAAAGAAGGGCAGGTCTTTTAAATAGAAGAGAAGCAATGTGAATAAAGAGTGTATCAGAACTCCCCATAATTCATATGACCTCCAGACAAGTTCTCAGATATATATATTGGTTAGAAAATACAGGGTGACATTCACTACTTTTTTTCTTAGAATTGCAAAGATTTCTGTGAGACTGTGGGGCTCAGTCAAACTTTGTAGGGAAAAATAAGCCACAGTCCTAGGGATTCCTTCCTTCCTTCCTTCCTTCCTTCCTTCCTTCCTTCCTTCCTTCCTTCATTCAGCACATAATTTTCGTTTCTGTTATGCCCCACAGTCCTAGGCTCTGGGGATTAAAATGTGACCAAGAAAGATAGTGCTTTAGCCTCATGGAGCTTAAGGCATATTTCAGGGAACAAACAAAACTCACATAGGAATGTGCATAAATAAAATACTTTAGGATAAGTGCCATAACTAAAATACACAGAGAATACACAGAGGGCTGACATAATAGTTGCATGTTGTGTGAGAGAGATTCGTGCTAGGTAAGGTGTTTAGGTTAGCTGTCTCTGGGAAATTGCATTTCAACTGGGATCTAAAAGATTACAATGAGGTCAGAGAGTGTCCTAGGCAGAGATATATAGAATGTGCAAAGGCCTTTAAGTTGAAAAATTCTAGGCTGTTTGAAAAACGGATAGAGGCCAAGTTGCAGGTGGAATGGATGTGACAGCAAGTCATGCCATTTCTTTTTTATTGCAAACCACACATAGGATCTTTAAATGTTCTAGAATTTTGATTTTTTTTATTACTTGGGAGAGAATATAATTTTTTTTTTCATCAAGTCTTATTTCTATAAAGTCATTTCACATTTTGCTTTCATCTGAGAAAGCTGACCATATAGTGCCCCCGTGTGGCATAGTGCTGTATTACATGATTCATACTCCTGTGCAGTCTTTGAGGCATGTTAGCAAAATTCTTGTACACTTTTTTCAGTTAATCTAAGTCACCTCTAGCTGTTCTCATTCAGACTCAAATACAGAATTTTATTTATTTTTATTGTTGTTGTTGTTGTGTTTTACTACTTTTTCACATTCCACTGTGGAATGGACATGCCCTAGGAGCACAGACTCCAGTAGCCTCAGGGGCCAGGCAGATTGAGAACAAAAATGAGTGAAGCCAGACCAGATCTGATACAATAAAAGACTCTAGGAAATTTGGAGACACAAGTTATAGAGAAAGACTTTCAATTTCATGTATTTACTTTATAAACAAGTAATACCAAAATAAATAGCCCTAGGGACCATTATATTTTTCAGTCTCTGTCCCCACATTTCTACTTTTAGCAAATGTACATGGTTAATTTCTCAGTCAACACCACAAATGCTTTGAATCCTTTTGTACATTTCGACTCTTTTGTAACTGATTATTTGGTGCATCAAGTTTTCTATTTCTGTTTCCAAGTTCAACATTTTGCCACAGGCTTATTTTGGAAAGTATTTCAGGAATCTTTGTTGCTCAAAACCAAGCACTCTGTAGATGGTCCTCATTTCTTTCCTCCTCTACCTTCCTCTGCCTTCTTTCTTCTTTCCTGAGGTTTGAGCCATTTTTCGCTAGGTTTTTGTTTTATTTTGACAAATTACTGCCACTATGCTTTCTGGAATGTAGCTGTTGAACTTTATCTCCTGCTTTTCTTTGCACTAAAGTAGTCCCAGAATTGTTTTCTGAGGAACTCTTCACTCTGACTACCAGAACTGCCTGTTGTATACCTTTTACGTCAGAAATTGAATGGTCTGTTCAGGCCCATCTTTATCCAGTTCCTGCTTTTCATATGAGGATGCTTGTGCTACATACAATTTTGTGGACTTTTGGAGTGTAAAGCTCTATTTGTAAATGAAAACATATAATTACAGCTTTCCTGGTACTTGTCAGGGACTGTAATCACAAATTCACTATAGCTCAATACTTTTCAGACACATGGCTAAGATAAATAATTTTTATGGAAGATGGTCTGGAGGAAATGAAGCCGTAGATTTGCCATATAATCTAAAATCTGTTTCAAGATTGAGACCATCAAAAAATGCCTAAATGGCTGGGCGTGGTGGCTCATGCCTGTAATCCCAGAACTTTGGGAGGCCGAGATGGGTGAATCGCCTGAGATCAGGAGATCAAGACCAGCCTGGCCAACATGAGAAAAACCCATCTCTACTAAAAGTACAAAAATTAGCCAGGCATAGTGGCATACACCTGTAATCTCAGCTACTCGGGAGGCTGAGGCAGGAGAATCATTTGAATCCGGGAGGCGGAAGTTCCGGGGAGCCCAGATGGTGCCACTGCACTCCAACCTGGGTGACAGAGTGAGACTCCATTAAAAAAAAAAAAACCTAACTCACCACATATCACCACACATTATACTGATCCCAACACAATTGCTTCTTACTGAACTGCTTTAGCCATCATGAGAAAATATTCTCTTTATGAGGACCCATAGGAAATATTTTCTCTTATTTCATATTGGTGTTTCTCCCAAATAACTAGAATATATTATGTGTAGTCTTGTTCCTGGTTATATTTTCTCCTTTCTCCATGTTAATTGGAAAACTCAAAGTCAAACTTGTACTCTACCTTGCCTCGGTGTATGATTTATCAAATTATCCATTAGTTCATTGACCACATTTCTGACACCATCTTGCTTCCCTATTTTTGTATTTCCTAAAGGTTCTTTCTAAAGAGTTTAAATATTTTATCTTGCTATCTTGTATGCATTTGCAAGCAACTTAAATGCATTTGGAACTGAAGTGATACATAAATAACAACCATAGGCTCTCTATGGATGCTGTACTTAATTATAAGGACATAATTCCTGGCTGAACTGTCTGTAACCTAAATAAGTAAGAATTGAAAGAGGAGCTGAAACCTCCCCCAAAATAAATTTTATAAGCCATGCTAATCCTATTTCTCAGTGCACAAAGGTTGAACTTATGGACTAATAAGGCATTAATATTCCTTATTAAATATATGGGTAATAGGGAGAGAGGAGAAGAAAAGAACCAAAAAATTCTTTTTAGGATAATATTTGATCCTCTGCATCTTGCTTACCACTCAGGATCTGGATCTGTGGTCTGCTTTGTCACCCAACACAATCCTTTTGGGATTTGTGAGTGACGATGAGCTTCGGCAATCATTATATTAAAATGCTTTTAACTTAGTTTAAACATAATTTAGTAAGATGTAGATGTTCCAATAGACTGGCCTTGAATTCAGTCTTGAGACCAGAGACAATATGGCTGTGTGCATGATATATGTCTAGAAAATATGTACATTCTTCAACCCCAGTTAATTTCTACTAAGAAATGTTTTCTTTTAGTCTCTGACCTAATAATCGAATGTGCAGGTTACTATATTTGTATTACAGTAAAGAACTCCTGGGTTTTTTAAATGTCAGTAAAGCTATCTTACCGGGAATATTAAATATTATTGAAGTTACAACCTTGGAGAACGTTTTTTAATGAATATGCCTGTATTATACCTGTTTGTTATTAGAGTAGCCCTCAAAGTTGGTGATTTATCAGTGAGTTGCTGTTGAATAATACTAGCTTTATTGAATGTCTGCTTAATACTGAGCATTGTATTAGAGGCTTTTCATATATTATCTCATGTAGTTCTCATAAAACATTTTATGGAATGTATTGTCAACATTTTGTGAATGAAAACTGGAGTAAATTGTTTTGCTGCTAAAAAATGAAAATGATTGCATACACATCTCTTAACCTATATGCACACTTCCTTTGCACAGAGTGGTTTGGCAAAGCTCTATCTTCTGCTAGTGATAGAGCAATCCTGATTGAAAACATAAAATTTTAGATAAATAAAATCAAAGTTAAACTTGTATTTGTGCACCTTGAAAATTGTGAGGTTTTCATGCAATGACAGGGAGACACACATCATGATTGGCACTCAGGTTTTAGAGTAGGAAATGGACAATGATAAGCCAGAAAAATGAGTTTGTACATAAACTGCAAACACTTTTACTTAATATAGTAAGTGATTAGTCAACGTTTTTGATCATATGAATGATAATTTGAGCATGGGAATATTGCAACCCTTATGCACTGCACATGAGATTATAGATTGTCACATCTAGGTAGGAGATACAAGTAAGGTTATAGATACTACCCACAGGCAGGTTCTTGTGGCAACTGCTTCTCTTGCAGTGTTTATTTCTCCATCATGTCCTGCAAAGACTGTGTCCATGCTCTCCTTTCTCTCTCTCAATACCTGATGGCCAGAGTTGTTTCTAGATCTTCCTTAGCTTTATAATTCCTTCCTTCCCTCCTACAGCTGATTCCTTCCAATAGAGCTCAGCAGGTGAAAGAGAATTCATAGAAGTCTTCTCTAATGAATATTGCTGAGATGCTTTTTGAAATTACTAACATTCCTATCATTTTCATTAAACAGTGAAGATAGAAGAATAAAGCCAACTATTCCTGCAAAAGACCTCTTCCTTATTGCCTGCCCATGTTTTAAATGTGTAAACCTTGGGGATATGTTGATACCCTGTGATGAGTTTATCCTACATCATGGGTTGAGTTTTCTTCTGTTCTTTCTTATTTTCTCATGTGTATAATTATTTTCCCTAGATGAATCTTGTACTATTTGTTACATTTACTTGTTCTTATATATTTATTTTTAAAAAATTGTCAAACACAAGGAAAAAAGTTTACTTATTCACTATTTAGTGCTTCACTTGAAAAAATGACAGTTTTGGTTATTTGAAACTCTAAAATACATTTTCCTCATGTCTATTTTCTTTATTTTCATAATGAAGTACTTTTATATGTAACTGTACACAATGTCACTACAGTTATAAGTTCCAGTCCAAAGTTTCTCTAACAAACCACCTTATTTTACACATCTCAAAGGAATTTCACTGATAAAATAATTTGAACTAATCAAGGAAGGAATAAAATTCTACTTTTGGTAGACTATTTTCACATATATGTTACACATGGACTATGTTATAACAATGTTTGCAAGAATTACTTACTTTTAAGTATATTAATCACTGTTTCTTACAGGTAAAATGCTGAAATAAGCTTCTTGTAATGGGTGTGAATTATTTTTTGTGGCTTAAAGAATATTGCAGATTAATATCACAGAAAATATGTCTAGTTCATGCAAGAATTAATTTCATGCAAATTTTGTGGGTTTTACAAATAATACATATTTGTTACCACTCTACTTGACAGCAAAGAAAATAAAATAATACTAATAAATATTTGAGAAAAGATCAAGTTCACTTACACTACATGTACTGCATTATCATTTCATATCATTTGCCTTGCACTTTAAACCTGTGACAAGCCATGACAAATTTTAGAAGGGGAAATATTACTGTCAGATAAATTATATACTTCTAAAGCCTGTATTCCTATAAATTTTGTTGATAAAGCTCAACTTATTTAGAGTTTTGAAGAGAGAGTTTCTCTTCAATGAAGAACTTTCCATAATTGAATAATTTACATTTCAGTGCTAAAGAGTGCTATTAAAAGAAAATATTTATATTTAAAAAAGCTTTCCTTTAATAATTTTTAGGTCTACAATATGGTTTAATTTTTCATGAAATGGGAATGTAAATCATCATACATACTTTCACACATAATTCATAAATCTAAAAGTTCTCAATCTATTGTAAAAATCTATATGTAACAACTGTGTCATAGGATATGTTAAGAGCTATGGCAGTTAGAAAAAGCTAACCCTTGAAATGACTTAGGAGGGAACAGGATGTCTTCCAAGAAGAGGTGCCAATATTGTTTAAAATTAAGAAAGAGGCAGAGGAGTAATGTAAATCCTAACTTCACCCTTAAAATTGCGACATTTATTATCTAGCATCAAATGTGTATGCACACATAGATGATTTCTGTTCCATAATAAAGTTAATTGGTGAAATAAAATAATGGGTTTAATTTCTAGCAAAGAAATGCTTGGTTAATCTAAATTAGTAATGTTTTCTTATGGAATTTCATACCCCAATTATTTCATGATGCTGTCCTTGGGTTTTTTTTTAGTTAAATTGTCTGCATGATACACATTTTGCATGCAATATTTTCAAAACTTAGGGTATCTTCCTTATTTGTGATTAAAGTAAAATTTCTCAGTGTTCCTGTAGTGACTTTGGAAAATATTCTTGCTGCTTTATAAAACAAAGTATAAGAACCAGAAATCTTTTTAATCTTATACTACGTTGATGTCTTTTTAGAGGCGATTTCTCAGGGATTATTGTTTTTGGTTCCAAATTGAAATCTGCCCTGCATAATCTAACATTTATGTCTTCAAATCCGATGTGATAAACTGTACTATCTGTTTGTAAGTGACATTTTTTAAAGCTCATTCTGTATTTAGGACAAGTGAATACAAAGTCATCACTTTCAAAATAGCTAAGTGGTCATATCACATGTTAAATTGACTAGGAAAATTCTAAATGTTGAAAGTGTTCAAGTCCGGATCCTTCCTCAAGAAATGTAACCTTTTGTTATTTATATTTAAAAGAAACTGGTTTATGAATTAAACTTTAATTTTGAGATAATTACATATTCATAGGCAGTTATGAGAAATAATACAGAGATATTTCATTGTCCCATGCCTATTTTCCCCAGTGGTAATCTAATATTGGCCAAATTATACAACAGTATCATAACAAAGATATTGACATGGATATCATTCATTGAACATATTAAGGGTCAGTTTTGCTTTTTACATTAAAGTACATAGTTCATTTAGTTTTGTTTTTAAAATAAAGTATCTGAAGGCCAAGTCTGTTGACTTGGTTCTTAAGTTAAATTTTTCTTCTAATGCAAAGTTATCAAGACTTACAGAGTTCTGAGAAGTGCAATGTTATTTTTAGAGTTAAATTTAAATAAAACATTTAAAGAAAAGTCTGAGACTATTTTCTAGTTGTAAAAAGGGGTAAAACTGCATTGTAAATGTTCTTTTTCTTTCATTTCAAGACCTAAACAATGTTCTATCTTTAAAGGCAGGTCTTTATTAATAAGCTGTGGTGAGAATGACAACCTGTATGTGTATTTTAGCATTTGGATACATTCTACATGAAAACACTTCTTTATATTTAAACTATTATTTCATATAAACAGAAGTCAAAAGAGATGTTATCAGATCTGTAAAAAAACTATCTTCTAAATATAGGATGCACTAGGAAAATAGTGAATAAAATATAATGTGCTGCTTTTGGCATCACATTTACCATACATTTAGATAAATGGGTTCATTAACTTCTTCCACCCATCTTTTTTATTTGGGAAACTAACTTCTTATTACTGTGATAAGAGGCAGATTGCAGTCCTGGCTTCCTGATTATATGTCTTCTTGTATGAACTCTTGTTGATGTAGATTAAGTGGACTAGCAGATATAGGACTACTTGTAAAACAGCTTTTCAGAACTTTTTATATTTTAATAAACATTTGACTATTTCCCAAAAATATAGTGCAAGCATACTAAATTTAAAGTCAATAATGTGTACCTTATATACCTATTACAATTATCTAACAATGTAATTTATCTATTTGAAACTAAATTGACTAAAGACATTAACAAACATATGTGCTATGGAAATTTAAGTTTTATGTGTTTATGGAAATATGTTTTAAGTTCTGCCTTTTTGTCATTGAGAGTTATGATTTACTTGAATATTTAAACATTATACATAATTACAATAATGAGGCAACCTCCATCATAAATGAATCCTGATTTGGTGAGGTTAAATGTCTTAGTTTATGTTGAATTTGTATAAAATATTTTCTCTCAATGTAGTTCTTTAGGTCAGACAGAAAAACCTCCCCTGCGCAGCTCCACCTCCAATCATTGGAAAATCCACTTACTTGACATCTCAAGTCACTTTTCCTGAGAAATAAACTTATAAAAGTAGTAGTCATAGAGTGAGTTTAGACAGAAATTCAGAAACGGTCAACTAAAGTGAACTATACCCCTGTTGTTCAGTGCTATCATGGACTTCTTTTTTCCATACAGACGGAAATACTTCTAGTTGTATTCCCTGTGGATTTAATGCCTTCTTACTTACATGCCTATTGCATGTTGTCACTTGTAAGTAGGAGCTAAAGAGTGGGGACACATGGACATAAAGATAGAGATAATAGATACTGGGAACTCCAACAGAACTTGGATTATGTATTATGTTCACAGGACTTCATATTTAGTCCTATGTGCATATGAGTGGAGATCCATAATGATTATTTAAAAAATAATTTTAAACATGGAAGTTTGAAAGTCATATTTTGCATATTTTATTAGGAAAAGTTGGAGAGAAGAGCAGACATTGTCTAGCTGTCATCTTGGTATGCTTGCTTATGCATTAGCTCACACATCCTGTGTCATCCTTTAAACCCTTGAGCTGAAGTTTGGGGAGGTGAGGAATCTCTGGACATATGCTTAAGTTGATTGATTATCAATTTGAAAGGGCAATGTATTTGTCTGTTCTCATGCTGATAATAAAGGCATACCCAAGATTGGAAAATTTATAAGCGAAGAGGTTTAATTGACTCGCAATTCCACATGGCTGGAGAAGTCTCATAATCATGGTTGAAGGCAAATGAGGGGCAAAGTCACGTATTACATGTTGGCAGGCAAGAGGGCATGTGCAGGAGAGCTCCCCTTTATAAAACCATCAGATCTCATGAGGCTTATTCAATATCCTCCTCCATGATTCAGTTACATCCCACGGGGTATCTCCCACAGCCTGTGGGGATTATGGGAGCTACAATTCAAGGTGACATTTGGGTAGGGACACGAGCCAAACCATATCAGGTAAACCTTATTTATCATTACCACCATCTTTTTATTTCTCTTATTTTCTAAGATTCAAAGATTATTCATGTTTGTTACATGGCTATTACATGTGTGATGATATGGAATGGGCTTCTAGTATACCTGTCACCCAAATATTGAACATTATACCCAATAGGTCATTTATTAACCCTCGTTCCCCTGTAGTCCACCCACCTTTTCGAGTTCTCAATGTCTGTTGTCTCCATCTTTATGTCCATGTGCCCCATTATTTAGCTCCTACTTGTGAGAACATGAAGTATTTTCTGCTTCTGGGTTAATTCACTTAGGATAACAGCCTCCAGCTCCATCCACATTACTGCCAAAGGCATGATTTTATTATTTTTATGGCTGCATGGTGTTCCGTGGTATATATATGCCACATTTTCTTTATCCAATCAAGGGTAACCACCAGATTTTTAAAACAAACTTGATTGACCAATTGTACTGGATGTGGTGACTCATTCAACACCTTTGAGATTAAAAATACATCCTGGGTTTTGCATCCATGGGTTCAACCAAATACTGATTGAAAATATATGAAAAATAAAAAAGGTAAAAATAATACAAATGAAAAACAATGCGGCATAACAACTACAGAGCATTCACATTGTATTAAGTATTATAAAAACTTTGGAGATAATCTGAAATATACAGGAGGATGTGTATAGATTATATGCACATATTACACCAATGTATGTGAGGGACTTGAGTACAATGGTGATTTAAAAAATGGTGATGGGGTTGTATTTAATTTTAACTACATTTTCTAAAAGGGTTCCCAAAATAAAATTGGAAAAAAAATCCACTCACTTTTAAAATACTGAAGTTTTGTTGCCTGTTTATAGAGGAGGTTACAAAATTAAAAGAAAAAGGTTCTGACATGTATCACTACACTGAAACAATTGCTTTCAGAATACTTAACATACACTGAAATTTGATTCTTGTAACATTCTGAGGAACATTTATAATGATAGAATTGCAGACGTTTATGGTAATTTAAAGAGGTAGATTGTGAATTAAGAAGTGGTGATTGGTCATACTTTATAATCTGCAAATTGATTTGCTAAAAACTACCCAATAAAAGAGGAAAGTATAATGCCAGATGTAGTAATTGCAATTCTTGGACATATGTTACCAGTACGCAGTTTCAATCCCTCATTAAAACAAAACAAAACGGCTAAATTTTTAAAAAATAATTATGTTGTGTATGTATGTGTATGTATTTAAACTATGTTATTGACATGAGTATTCTACCTACTTATCTTTGGATTTCACCAAATTTTCTAAAGTCCAGTAAGAAACAAGATGAGACCTTGAAATATTTCATTATGAGAATGTAGATTCCCTTCCTTTGTATGTCATATTTTAAGTTACCATCATCTCTCACCTTCTAGAATCTTTTATTTATATGTGCTTCAATCTGATTTAGGCGTTTGTGGACTTATTCAAGTGTGTACCACCCACAGCATGCAGTGTCTACGACATGGTTTATACTACACGTTTGTTACTTCAGTAATTCAATAAGTGTGATCCTCAGTATCTCAGGGGGAACAAAGCTTCTTATGCTTAGAGATGTTAGCGTTTAGAAGCTTTGGAAGTTAGAAAGACTTTAAAGGAGACAAGCATTCTCCTTAACATGCTAGAATATTTCCATATTTACTTTATAAACATGTTCATGGTTGATAAATAAGTCAGCCTGGGGTCACAAAAAGGGATGTGCTGTACACTTCTGCATTTGGAATTATCCTCAACATAGTCAGCTTTCAGGGTGACATTTAGATGGAACTTTTTAGAAATATATCACTTTCTCAGGAACGTACTGCGGTGTAGAACAGATTTATAGAGCTGGAAGCGTATTATGCAGAGCTGTAGATCACTGCTGCCGACCAGTGAGACCAGCTTTTTTTTTTTTCTTTTTGCAAATATTCCCCAAATGTCCTTTGTTTTGTCTTTCCTTGTTCAAGCAACAATTCAATTAAGTTTTCTTTGTCTGAAAATTCAGATTGTTCCCTGTTCTAAATAACTTTTTTTTTTACTAATCTCATACCATAAACAAATGTTTTTGTTTAGCTATATTTGTCAGGAATGACAGATTTGACAGCAAAGAATAAATGTAGATAGGTAGTTAAAAATCCAGTACAATAAATCACTGCATTTACCATGTGTTTGTGAAAGGTTATGATTAAACATGAAACATGGGTGAGGTAGAAAAAGAAATCCAATAATGTGATTTTAGGAGGATAGTATTATAAGGTTCAGGATTGTAATCATTATAAAGAACACTTTTAAAAGGAAAACAGATCCTATAGTTATCGCTGCTCAATATATTTAAAGATTTTAATAAGTTCATATTATAAATATAATATTGCCTTTTGGATGAAGCACCTAGTGTGTTATTATAAAACACATTGCAATCTAATAGATGAACTGGGTGGAGTGACAATTTCCACTTGTTGATGAACATTACACATGAACTATCACACATCGAAAGAGCAGCAACTCTTTACTCTTATATGTTATTAAAACATTACCATATCAAGGTTCTTTGGTGTGATTTCCCACAGAATAGGCTAGAAAATGTTTTTTTTTTTAAAGACAATGTGATTTGAATGTTTGAATATCATCACTGACCATAACTATAAATCATTTCCATGTTCCTGTAATCCCAAAACTACCTGTGGAAAAATTATTACCAATCATATCTATGCTGAATGTTCATTCATATATAAGTTAGAAAGCATTTTCACACAGAGACATGATTTTTGTATACATCAGAAATAAAAGAAAAAACCTAATATGGATATTGTGTTAATAATCACATGTGGAAGAACAAATAAGTATATCTATAACCATAATCTTAAGAAATATGTTACCTTTTAGTAAATAATAAAACTCATCTGCTGTTGCAGCTCTCTAAAATTTATAAAATTTTACTAGAGTGAATTATTTTAATCAGCATAGGACATTTTGGCTCCAGATCTTTTGTCTTCTGGGAAAACATTGGCTTCCACAGAAGGTGGCCATTTTGAAGGCTGGCAGCGATTTCTGGTTGGCAACTGTCAACAAGGATTTTCATCTCTAACAATGGTAAATATAAACATAATCTGACTGCTGTGGCTAATTTGGGTCCCTTCACAACTGCAAATAACAAGTCCAAGATTTTTGCTTAAGGTATCACACCAATGTTATCATTCTTTTCTAATTTTTTCAAGTCAGGAATAGACATCTTCTTACCGTTGTGTGAAAGATAATTAACAGACCTTATCTGTGACTCTTAACTTGGAAAACTGATTTATTATGGGCAGAGAAATAACAGAGAATAGGAAATCTCAAACTTTGCCATCTCATGATCATCCCTGTTCCCACTGTGGAATTTGATTTAATGTTCTTCCATCTTGGACAGCAGTCAGTGTTTCAATATTAGAAATTCTAGATGCATGTTCTTGCTACAGTTTTACCCCAAGAACAAGGTTATTGAAAAACTCCACTCTATTTGAGGATTTTATTTTCCCTGGTATGATTTTCAGCCACCTGGAATATGCCATGTTTATTTATGTTATTCTTCTTTATAAAGATTCTGAAAAATCAATGTCAAGGTGAATTCACGTGTGCAAATTCTCAGCAACAAGTTAATTTCATGTCAAACTTTAAAAAGTTTGTCGTTTACCATTCCTAAAACCAATTTTAGAAGCTGGAATTGTTTTATTGAATAAATTCAGGTAAAGCACATGCTTCCTTTGAACACCTGTATCCTGCATCTAATGGTCAGCAGCCAAGTTAATAATTAAGAAATGCATTGGCCGGGCGCGGAGGCTCACGCCTATAATCCCAGCACTTTGGGAGGCCGAGGCAAGTGGATCACGAGGTCAAGAGATAGAGACCATCCTGGTCAACATGGTGAAACCCCATCTCTGCTAAAAATACAAAAAATTAGCTGGGCATGGTGGTGCACGCCTGTAGTTCCAGCTACTTGGGAGGCTGAGGCAGGAGAATTGCTTGAACCCAGGAGGCGGAGGTTGTGGTGAGCCGAGATCATGCAATTGCACTCCAGCTTGGGTAACAAGAGTGAAACTCTGTCTCAAAAAAAAAAAAAAAAAGAAAGAAAGAAAGAAAGAAATGCATCACATTTCAGCTGAGTTGTTTGAATTCTTTGTATTTCAATACAGTCTCATTATTCATATTTGGATTTTCTTTTTTTGGTAAGATGTATTCTTTACTTTTAAAGGAACCTGTAGTCATTGTTTATTCTGTAACTAAAAGTGGACACAGATATATTGCTTGCCTGTGTTTTTGGTATAGGAATTATTAACAGAGTCGTTTGATAGCAGAGGTGTGTTCTGTCGAAATTTGTGAAAAAAACATACTTTATCTAGATGAACCTGTTTAGCAAATACTTTTTGATATACAGCCGGAAGCACCAGAAATTTTCCTCCTGGAGAAAGTAAAGTGACACTTATTAATTGTATTAGTTCCGTACAGCTGCTGTAATAAATTAGTTCTAATGGCTTGGTGGCTAAAACTCCACAAATTCATTATATTTTAAATATGTAGCTCAGAAATTCAACAAGGGTCTCGCTGGGCCCAAATCAAGGTATCAGCAGGACTGAATTCCTTTTTGGAGAATCTAGAGGGTCCATTTCCTTTCTTCCTCCAGCCCGTAGGGGCCATCTGCATTCTTTGGCCTGTGGTCCCACGGCATCTTCAAAACCAGCAACATTGTGTCTCTCTATTTCTTTCTTCCATAGTCACATCTCCCTGCGACTCTAGCTCTTCAGCTTCTCCTTCCCATTTTAAAGAACCATTCTGATTCCATTGGGCTTGCTAGGTTGCCTCCAGATAATCTATCTATTTTGAGGACCAGTGGTTAGCAACATTACTTTCCCTGTGCCACGTAACCTAACATATTCACAGGTTTATAGAGATTAGAGTGTGGACATTCTTGGGGGACATGGCCTAATTCTTGCTACCACAAAAATGAAGCTAACTTTTAAAACAATCTTTGAAAGGCATAACTGGTTTTTGGATACAGTAGTACAATTTAAATGTTAATAAAATAAAACAGCAAGTCTAATGTAATTTCTTTAAAAAGCTAACTTAAAAATTTCAATTGAAACATAATTTTTTATCAGAAATTCTAGAAGTTATATGCTGTCTATTTCACTGATGTCATTCCCAAACAATTACAGGTGTTAAGAGTCAATATAATTTAACAAGAATAGCAAAACATTGTACCAGGTTTTGTCAGTCATAAAAAGAAAAATTTCAAATCCAAGTTTCTCTCTCCTTCATTCACATGAAGTGAAGTCAATAGTCAGTCTTACCTAGTATTCTTTTTCATTCTTGTGATGAGCAACATATGCTTATACGCGGATATTGGGGCTTTAAGTTAAATCCATAGCTATGTAAATCTGGAATAAACCTCGGATATTTTTAGGCTAAATATTTTATTCTAGACATGAGGAGAATGAGACAGACAAAGGTGAAGAGATTAGCTAAGGGTCATATTGGTATTTCTAGGTTGGACTGGGACTATGGTTCATCCTTAAATCCTTTAAACACCTCCCCAGCTATCAGCTCAAACACACGTTCAGCAAAAAAGAATATATTCATTGATGTGACCTTGTTGAGCATCTTCTTTGCCTAGATTATTTTGATTTGCTTATTGAGAGCTTATATCATTTGGAGTCGCCAGTTACTCTAGATAACTTTATTTAGGTTAACTCTGGCTGGTTCAGACAAAGATCAAAAGGTATTAAAGAATATCAGGAGCTCCCACAAACTTGAGCTGGAAAAAAGAAACAGGCCTGGAGGTTGTGCTTCCAAAAACAGTGTCAGGCCTCAGTCCATGACTGCTCTCATTAAGCTACTACTGCTACTGCCTGACCCAGGGCAAAAGTTACTCCTGCCAGAGCCTCTGCCACCACAGCTTCTCAAAGCTGGCGGTCTCTGCTATGCACTGGAGCCCTCATCAAAAGGGTGCCTGGATATAACCTTCTTCAAGAATCTCTCTTTTAAATAAAAATCTCAGGAAGATTTATAGGCCTATGTTCTAGATGTAAGGGAAATCAGGTTTGTGCTTTCATCTTAGAGAATTTATAAGGTGAAATTTTCCCAGACACAGGCACAGTATGCAAAGAAGTACAGATCAAAAAGCATGAACAATGTTAGCTATAGGGCTGTCAGAACATAGTCATTGCTTGCCCTAGCAAACCAGAGCTTTGTTTTGTTTTGTTTTCCCCACATAATAGCTTCTAGACCACCAATTAACAGGACTTTGATGGCAAGAAAGCCAAGAAAACACCGGGGAGATGCAAAATTGTTAAAATCACATATGTTGCAGTTAAGGGAGGAAAAAATGATGCCTACTGATGCTAATATTTGTCTATTTTTTTTTTAACAATTAGAGTTCATTTAAGTGATTTCCTATCCATAAGTTAGAAATCAGTTACTGTAAGTTCTTGATTAAGCTTATTAGATTCATTCATTCTAAAAGCTTGGTTACATTTTGTCACATATCAGCTAATTTAAACAATGATAATCAAATACTTAGCCTTTGTTTATGCAAGATAACACTAACTATAGTCTTTAAAGAGGAAATGATTTACCATATTTGGCAGTTGTGCAAGTTATTCATTGTTAGTCATGAGCATAACATAATGTGGCAGAGAGCATGGGGCCTTTTGAGTTACTGGGCAAAGTCTAAAAATAGCTACCATTCACTGAGTCCATAGCATAGGCACATTTTTTTATGCTACCTTTTTTTTTTTTTTTTTTTTTTCCAAAGATAGAGTCTCACTTTGTTGCCCAGGCTAGAGTACAGTGGCACAATGATGGCTCACTGCAGTCTTGACCCACATAGGGCTCAAGCAGTCCTCCCACCTCAGACCCCTGAGTAGTTGGGACGACAGGTGTTGCCACCACACTTGACCAATTTTATTTTTTTGCAGAGATGAGGTCTCACTCTGTGACTCAGTCTTGTCTTGAACTCCTGGCCTGAAGCCATGCTCCTGTCTCGACCTCCCAAAGTGCTGGGATTACAGGCATGAGTCACTGTGCCCAGCCTATGCTAACTTTTCTTTCTATCAAACTTTTGAGAAAGGTGCCGAGCTTACTCATATACTGAGATCTAACTTGACAAAGGCCACTCAGCAGACTTATGACAGAGTAAAAAACTTTGTACTTCGGTTTTGCCTCCTGGGTACATGTGCTTTGTGTAATACCCTATCTTTAAGTGGAATTGCTGTGTGTGGATATAACTAAGCAAATTATACCACAAGAGTGATGGGACAGTCCTCTTGTGATTATTTTTTGTTACATAAACCCCCTTTATAGCAGACTAGAGAGTTTCCTACTAGCTTTGGAGAAGTAAGCCGCTATGTTTTGAAAGGGCTATGGTAAGGATTTGAGGGTGGCCTCTAAGAGTTGAGAGCAACTCCCACTGACAACCAGCAAAGAAATAGTGACATCAGTCCTCTAACTGTCGGAAGCTTAATTCTGCCATCAGTCTGAGTGAGACTGGAAAAGGACCTCCAAGTTTCATATGAGAATTGCAGACTGGTTGACACCTTGATTTTAGCCTTGTGAGACCCAGAGCAGAGGACCCAGTTGAGCCACTGTCAAACTCCTGACCCATGGAAAATGTGAGATTATACGCATGTGTGATGTTGAGCCTCTAATTGTGATCTGTTATGCAGCAAGAGGAAACTGACACGTATCATGAAGGTCACACAGCTGATGAGTGCCTAAATAAAGGACTTTGCCTAGGAAGCTCGGCTGCAAATCCTTTGGTCTCTCTGGTTATAGATTGTTGCCTTAAAATTAAAAGAATCAGCAGTGAAGCAGTCCAGGGGACCCAGCATAGCCCTCACACTCGGGGTCAAGCTACTAGGTAGTACAATTCTCATTAGAGAATTGTGGTTTGATTCTCTAATGACCAGATTTAATTGCAAA
Organism: Cacajao melanocephalus; assembly: GCA_963573385.1. Lineage (NCBI taxonomy): Eukaryota > Metazoa > Chordata > Mammalia > Primates > Pitheciidae > Cacajao > Cacajao melanocephalus. The sequence goes on from CAUYLG010074890.1 coordinate 70,556, forward strand.
TTATTGGTGATTTCAAATTTATTTGAATACTAAGATATGATTAGCTCTCTAACAATCCTTAAAAAGAAAGAAAAATTTTCTAATAATTACTTTTATTCCTTTAACAAATAAAGGTACATCTGAATCAGGTATTTTATTTTTAAACTCATTTTCTTTTAATGCAAAGTAAAAATTTTTGGCCTGAAAAAATACATGCAATGTAAAAACACAACAGAGCTAAAATATTTTAGGAATTGTCTATTCAGGGAAACTTGAATCTATGCTCCTGGAAATAATGTTTTAAAAATAAAAAAGAATGATCTAAATATTTTAAAAGGCATATGTTCCTATTAGTACCTATTTTGTTTCAGTTTTATTTCAAATATGCCATGCTGCCATAAAATAAAGGTATAATTTTTTTTTTCTTTGTTTATACTTCTATAGCTTCATCACAAGAATATAACAAAGATGATATGTATAGTCATTAATCAATTTGCATTCCAGATTGTTTTTAAATTGAGTCCATAAAATAAGGAAATAGATAAGTTGAAATAACTTTAAGAAAGAAATGAAGCAAAAGTAGTTAATAAATATAATAGCATGAAAATTATTGTAAGAAACTGAAAAATTTGTAGCCCGTAAGGATTTTGTTAATGTAGTCAAGGACATAGGCTCTGCATCTCTCCATTGTCAAAGTTAACTACATTTCCTCCCAAAAAAGTGCTTTTAACAAATCATTGTGGTTGCTCATCCTAGAATTATAGAATATGTTTATCTTTGATTAATTGTAAAGCAGTAATTAGTGTTTACGCTCAGGATATTATAAATAATGTGAGACCAATTTACAATCCCAAGAAAGATGACTACAAAATTGCTTTTAAAAAACTGTGTATATGGTAGGGCGTGGTGGCTCATGCCCGTAATCCTAGCACTTTGGGAGGCCAAGGTGGGTAAATCACCTGAGGTCGGGGGTTTGAGAACAGCCTGACCAACATGAAGACACTCTGTCTCTACTAAAATGACAAAAATTTGCCAGGAGTGGCGGTGCATGCCTGTAATCCCAGCTACTTGGGAGGCTGAGGCAGGAGAATTGCTTAAACCCTGGAGGTGGAGGTTGTGGTGAGCCGATATTGCACTATGGCACTCTGGCCTGGGCAATAGGAATGAAACTACATCTTAAAAAACAAAACAAAAGCAAAATCAAAAAGAACAACAATAACAACAACAAAAACCTTGTATATGATTTGAAAATCATTTTTAAAGACATAACACTTATGTTGAATGATTACTTCCAAATCTATACCAAAGATTTTTGGGCACTAATTAACCATATTTTACACTATAAGAAACAAAATATTTAGCTAATTCTGTCTGTAAAAGCATCAGAAACCTAAAAAGCATCTACTTAGAAAATAAAATTTCCTAATAATAACCTTTCCTCTAAAGGAGTTTATTTTTATAATATTAGGAACTAAATAAAAAGTAAATGCATACAAAGGCAGCCTGTATGAGATTTTATATTTATACCAATTTTTAAATTAAACATATGCATATATATATATATATATATATACACACATATATGCTGTCATTTGAAGTTTTACTTAGACATGTTGATTCAGTGAAGTGGTTATTCCAAATTTGATCTGAAATATTTTAGACTATTTAAAGAATAGTCCCTATATTGAAAAGCTGTCCATCACATGGCAGTGCAGATGATAATCTTCTCTACTCCTGTATTACTCCGTGCTCTCAGCTACTGCTCTTAATCAATGTTCTTAATTGAACCCTAAATACAATTAGGGTTGTTTTCTTTTGCTTTGTGTTCCATGAATTCTCACTTTAAATCCATCTAAGGTTACAACAGCCTCTGTAGAGAGCACAATTTATCATGTAGCTTTTATACAAATGTGACATGATCTCATTATATTTCTGCCACTGGATTTTATCGCTTTAATAATCCTTTGCAATATTTATAGAATGTCATGATGAATCATATTATATTTATCATATCACACAATAAATAGCATGACATGCTAATAAATCACTCCATTTTAAAGAGTGTTGAAATTATTCTTTGTAAACTTGCATCAAAATGATTAGTCAGCATCCAGTCTCGTTCATCAAATCTATAGTCTTGCACCAATTTACACCTTATAATGCATAATGCAAATAAATATCCAAAATTGTTTATTAATTTTCTAATATTTTACATAAGTTTTTGCAAATACATAATATTTTGCAAACCCTAATTTGTTTTATGCCTATTGTATTATTCTTAAGAAAATGGTTTATTAAAAAATGTGGTTTTGTAATTTAATATTCTGTATAACACCAAAGGTTTTTTTTTTTAATAATGAACCATTTTCTTAAGACTAATACAATAGACATAAAACTAATAAGGCTTTGCAAAAACTGAGATGTTTATTGAACATTTTTAAAATTAGCAAGAATAAATCTAAGAGAAAACTTTATTTTAAGGATATTAGAATCCACAGAGACGAAAGGAATAGAGAAATATGATGTAGTCTGCCAATTCTATACGTGAGGAAACAGGCTTACCTATGCTAAGGAATGCAATCAGTTAGACTGACAAAGAAAGGAAATTAGAAATTAGGTTTTCCATCATTTATTCTAGTGGTACTTTATAATAAGTTCTCTTTTGTTCTCTTTAAAATTTTATGTTTATTGAGTTTTAAGAATTTAAGAAATAATATTTTATATAAATATTAAAATATAATTAGACGGATAGATATAATCAATCAAGTTAGCTTAGATTGTGTTGGAATCTTTTGGAATCCAGCCGTTATCTTCTTGGCTGTGTGTTTAAGTGAAGCAATTTCTTTTCAATTGTCTTTTTCTTTTTTTTTTTTTAATTTTTATTGTATTTTAGGTTTTGAGGTACATGTGAAGAACACATGGACATAGGGAGGTGAGCAATTGTCTTTTTCTTTAACATGAATACTATTAGCTCTTTCGAAACAAAGATACTTTCCATGGACAAATACCAATCTCCAGCTCAGTGAGTGTAGGGTTTCTGAAATTGTATGGCCGAACTAGAAAGCCCAAGGCAGTAGTTGAGCAAAGTGGTTCAGGATATCCTGGAGTTGGCTTTTTTGGTTTGAATCCCGGATTTACCACAAATCAGAAGTGTGATCACAGGCACGTTATCTGACTTCTGTAAGTCCCAGTTCCCTTCTATTAAAAATGAGGATAATGAAGAGTACAACACAGCTCATATCTGTTGTGAGATTAATTACTATATATCACATCAAAGGAGGACAATATCTACCTAATAATCATCAACAAATGATAACTATTGTGTATACTAGTAACATGGAGTAACAGGAATCTTTTCGAACAAATGTTTGGAAAACATGGTAGAGACTGACAAAATTTAGTCAAAAAGTTTACAGAATTCCTGCAATCCATCGCTTTACTGTGCAATAGAGTATACCAGATCCTTGGAATTGTTTAAAAAAAAACACACACAAAAACTATTGTTTACCTGAATATCCATAAATATGTCAGGTTCCATACAAGTAAGTAGAAAAAGAATCTATTCTTTATATTATTCTTTATCTTGTAGCATTTAACCATACATCGTGTCAGATCAAAAACATTTCCTAGAGGGCTTGGTTTCTCCCAATTACAAAATAAGAAATGTATATATATATTTTTGTTTCACCAGTGCTCTAGTTACCAATACTTATTTTTGTCTTCTAGTCTTGTCATATGAGAAATCTCACTGAAAAATAAAATACCCTCTAGTGTACATGATGGCACATTGTTTAAATGTAAATATTGTTTTAGGATTTGTATGCTTAGATAATGACAGAAGTTTCAAAGCAGTAAAAATTTGAGGTTAAGCCCTAAAATCTCATTTTCTTAATTTATTTGACAAAGTTACTGAGCATGTAATACATGATAGATAGTAATTTAGCTGCTGGATATATAGCAGTGAACAACAGCCAAAAATCTGTGTTATCTTAAAATCCATTATTTAGAGAGGTAAGATAATCATCAAAGAAAATATTCAAAACTCCTAATATATCATGTATTGATAAGTTCTAAGGATAATAAATATATATGGATGGTGGAGGGTTACATGATCAGGAAAAATTTCATTAAGTAGATAAGATGTGAGCAAAGACACACATGCAAAAGAGAAGACAAGCCATGCAGAATCTCCTACTTGTTAAGAGCATAGACTTGCAGGTACAGAAGCTAGCAGGTGTCTGGTATATTTGGAGAAGGGCAAGGAGTTCATGGTGACTGGGCTGTAGTCAGCTAAGGGACAGTGAGAGCAGAAGGAGACAGTGGGTAATGGAGCCAAATTACGTAGTTCATTGTAGGCCTCTGTAACATCTCAGGCTTTTACTTTGAATGAGATGAAAAGCCACTGAAGAGTTTTCATCCAGCCATACCTTATGATCTGGCTTAATATGATAAAAGATTGCTGTGGCTGCTATGGAGAAGGTATCCTAAGAGGCCATGGTGTGCTCATAGGAAATGCTAAGACTTCTACCTGTGTGCCAGACACCATCACCTCTCAACTAATGCAGGAACATTATTCCACTAACTTTTTCCTTTCTTCTGCATCATCATTTCTCCTCTTGCTAATTAATATCCTTCATATGCAAACATGCTACAATTATTCTTATTTTAAAATACCTTTCCGTATCCTACAAATCTCTGAAGATACTGCCTCCTTTCTCTGATCCTCAGAGCAAAAGTCCATGCACCCATTGTACCCAAATCCTTTTATCTTGGTTTTTAAAGATTCCACCCAAATCTGCCTTCTCCTTTTCTGCTTTCCAAAATTTGTTGTTGCCAAGGACAACATTGATCTCCATATTCTTCAACTTTTAATCCTTTTCACAGAATTTGACCTAGGTAATCACTGACATTTCCTAAAAACACATTTTTTCACTTGGATTCCAGGACACTATACTTTCAATTCTATTTACCTTATTAGCTGCTGCGTCTTAGGTTTCTTTGTTGACAACCATCTTCCTGATTTCTCAATTACAGTACAGAAGGAATGATTCTGGCAATTCTTTCCTTTATTTAAATTCATTTTCTTTTTATCTTACATGGTGTCATGCTTTAACTCCTATGTGTATACTACCAATTTTCAAGTTTTTAATCCCCAGCCTACATTGTCTTGTAGAACTCTGGCATTGTACATTCAACTACCTAGTTGATATTACCTCTTGAAATCTAGTAAGTAACTCAAGGTTATTATTTGCAAAATTGACCCTCTGATTTTCTTACTAAACCTGATTCTCCCACAACTCAGCCAATTCAATAAATGAAAATTTTATTCTTCAATTATTTAAACCAAAATCTATGAAGTTATCCTTAACTGTTATTTCTATTTTTTCCATACTCAATCCATCAGGAAACCCTGCAATTCTACTATTAAATTGAATACCAAATGAAGTAATTTACGTGGACACTACTCTGGTCTAAACTACCATCAGCTCTCAGTGTAATATTGCCTTAGCTTCCTATTTGCATCTTGAGCTGATGAAGCCAGACAGCAGGCTTATTGTTAGTTTATTTTTTTTCTGAAAGAAATAAATTATTGTAATTTGCCGGATCTTAAATAACTGACTTAGAAATTATGTGATCTCATTAAAATACCTAAGCTATTTATTTCATGAAAATTACAAATATCTTAAACTGTATTTAGTAAAGTCTTTACAAGTTCTTTCTATATGAGTTTTAATAGTGAACTCCTGCTCAAGAACAAAGAACACATTCAGGCATTTTAGCTTAGGGAAAGTCTAAGCTCAACTCAGAGAGAAGAGGGCTATTGCTGTATTTGAATTTAGGATTCTTTGAGTCTTAATATCACAAAAACAAGTGTATTAAGAAACCATATAAATATCTCATTAGCTGTCTAGTTTTAATATACTATCTAACCATGTGTTGCATTTCCTGAGTCAAAATTTTATGGTTCATAATTTCTACATTGCTAAAATTTTTAATTTGGCCATAACATTTGACTGATTCTCTTTCATAATTGCAATTTCAGGGCCTGTAGTTTGCCTGGGTTGATAATTATTCCAATGAATTGTCTATCCATTTAGATAAACATCAACTGGTTCTAATAATTTGCTATTACTGTTTATATCAGATTGCTTAATCACAAATGCCTTCTTAAAATCTCATGTTGGTTCTTTAGATACCCACAAAACATGTTTGGAATTAGAATTTTCCCATCATTTTTAAAGATAAATGGAAGAATTCGGAAATTAATATGACCTCTTTGCTGCCTTGGCATCCTACTTAATTACTACAGAGTTAACTATAAAAACTACTATCTCATCAGTATTATCTAATTTATAATATCCTATATTAAGTATAAAATATTATGAACTGGTTGCTATCTGGCTTTATGTTATGTAATTTCCCCTTTGATTTTTTTATTTCAGCCAAGTTTACATGCTTTGTAATATTTAGGATATATTCATATTTTTAGGTATTTCTTGTTTTCTTTAAATGCAAGTTTTTACTTTGATTTCTATCAGCATTGTGAGCAATTTGCCCATTTTCTAATAGGACTTTTTCAAGTCATAGAAAAACTAAGGAATTATGTTGTCATTTAAATTCACTAAGGGAGTTGGAAAACACCAGTAATGATTTACAAGTTAGGGAAAGTAAACAAATGCTTTAAAATAAAATAATATATTTTTAATGATTATAATTCCATTATTATTAATTAAAAGTTGATTTTTAAGAATGGAAACAAATGTGGATTTCTAGATTCTTAACGTAAAACTAATAGCTCTTTCTGGTGGTTTACTTTTTTTTCATTTTATTCTTCATGTGACAGTAAAAACTGTTTTGTGGAACATGCTTCAATACCAAAGAAAGCTTGTGAATAGTTGTTCTATAGTATAATAATCAAATCCCTGTTATATAACATGTTTACATACTTTATAAGTCAGTGGTTTAGGAGGTAAAATTATGTTTCTCAAAACACTTGTGATTGTTTTCACACATACTGTGTTTTACCATTCTAGGAGTGTTTTGGTGGATTTAAAGATTGGTTTGCTCTGTAACACTACAATCTAACAAGGTTTTCCTTGGCCTTTAAATCTAATCTCTGAGGTTGGATAGTAGTTTTTCTTTCCTCCAAAAAAATATCCTTTTTGGATTTTTTTTTCCTTGAAGCATATCAAATTCTTATTTCCTTTAGAATATAAAGAAGTAGAGATTCAAAACATTCCATAGAAACCTTTTACCCCCTATTTTGTGGAGAAATGTTTCAAAAAGTAACCAATGCTATATTTCTTTGTTATATTTTATTTTTATTTTTTCTTCATATTTTGTTGAATATAAAATAAACTTGAAAGATGCATTTACCAGCTAATTCAATAAAGCCTTGTGTGTGTGTGTGTGTGTATATGTGTGTGTGTGTGTGTATATATATTTTAGCAAAAAAGTCAGAAACGTACAAAATGAAAGCTTAGAAGTTTGTTTTGTTTCCTTTTTTTCTTTTTTTTTTTTTTTTTAAGATCTACAAACTCCTCTTGTATCCACTTCATATTATGGTTTAAGCTGTTATCAGAAATACTATTTCTTAATAACATATATTATTCTTTAAATTACAACAATTTGATATAACCATCTTTATTAAGACCCTCACTGATCAAGAGCTGAGAGTCATTATAAATGAAACATAAAAGATGACAGACATAGGACCAATGGCCTCAAGCAGTGTTCATGAAACCCCAGTGCAGAAATGTAGCCAGGCCTCAGAGGAAGTAAAGTTGTACTAAGAAGTCGAAAGTTGACAATTGTTTCTGTACCTATTCAGACCTCTGTTTCCTCATTTGTCAAAAGAAATCAATAATAGAATCTACCTCCCGGGATAGATGATGTGATACACATAAAGCATTCTTATACTTTGGCACATAGTAATTTTTCAGTGTTCCAAAAGAAACCTTTATTTTGTTTTGTTTTATTTTGTTCCTGTTTTTTTCCCCAGTCACTTGAAATGTGGGAATTAAGATAAGTAGGCTGATCTTCTTATTGCTCTTGTATTGTCGCTGAAATTTGCAGGGGAGGCTGCTCTCCATAATTAAGTCTAGCATCATTATTTCATATGTGTGCCTTTAATATTTTTAAAACATTTAAGATATTTAAAAACTTAAGCCTAACTGACTTTTAAACTTATTTAAAATATTTTAAGAAGAAGAGTATCTTCTTAAAATGTTAAATTAATAAAAACATTAAGCACAATAAAAAGAGATAATTATATAAAAACTGGACAATACTAAATTAAACTGGAGGATAGTCGAAGGTACTTGGGATGCTACAGCTGTTATAAGTGAGCTTTGAATTCATTTCAAGAGTCCTGGTAGAAAACGAAGAGTCTTTGTATCTTATTATCTTAAAAAATAAGGTATACAGTTTCAACTGGACAGATAAGCAATGTCTTGACAAATGTGAATTTGGTTTCTCTTTAAAAAACATTTCTAATAAAAGGATTGTGTTGAGCTTGCCCTCCAGTATGTGGTCTCTGTGGAACACATGTGGAAATGTGAAGCTGGGGCTCAAGGTTCATCAAGGTCATTTCTCACTCTTTAGTGTCATCAGATAATATGGCAAGGGTTGTTGGGAGAAGCCAGTCCCAGTCTCAACATTTCAGCTCTGCTGCAATGAGAAAGGAAGTAAACAAAGAAAGCTCCTTACTTCATTAAAGCAGAGGCAAGAGAGAAGGAGAGTCCCATGGTTTGCTTATGATTTAAAAATATTCAGCCAGCCTGCCCACACGTAAATGTGGCCCAATTAATTGGTAATGTGTAATCAGATTAGATCTTCCTCCCTTCTTAGAGGAGTAAAAAATGGGTAAAGAGATGGACAGAGGTGCCAAAACTCTGTCTTAATATCTCATCAGGAAAAATAGTTGATTATGAAATATCTTCTTTCTTAATAGTTGGTTAAGAAATATCTTCTTTCTTAATTTCTCATCAGGAAAAATAGTTGATTATGAGTAAAAAGGAAGGAATTAAATGAAATTAAACAAGTATTAAGTGAGCTGGATCAATATATTAGGTTAAATACTTGTCATTAATCTAGAGGAATTAGTATAAAGTAAAATATAAGAATGTTCATAGTAAAATAGTCAAAATGAATAGAAAGGCAGATAGCCCACATTTGCTAGTTTTTTAATACAAAAAAGAAAGTTCTGTTTCAGATATGGCCTTTCAAAGTATATGTAAAGAAGACACCAGATAAGTTGATCAAAAATTGGTAAAGTAACATGTCACATTACTTTTAAAAAATGTTCCTTTAAGCAGAAGTTTATGAGATCATGGTAGTTGTATAAAAAGTAAAAAAAAAAAAAAAAAAAAAAGTGACAATAGAGTCTTTCACATTCATTAGAAACATACCTGGTAGATGAGATCTAACCCAGTGGGAATGAATATAAACAAATAGAACAGATTCAGACACAAGCGATAATTTATGAGCTATGAGCTTGATCATATTTTTCCTGCTGAGTTCTTTGTTGAAACGACATTGCTTCCCTCTGCATGATCTTTCCTACAGCCTGATTGACTGGTGCTCTACTTGTGTGGAGCTGTGTCACCCATGCTTTCTGTGCCAGTGCCACCTCATGATGGCTTATTAGTATCTCTGAGTAACTTCCAAGTCTGAGAGTGGCCAGGGCAGGAAGAAAGGAGATTGTGTCCGTATTACCAGGAAAGCAGGGTACACTGGTATTATCTACAGCCTGAATGTGACAAAATGCAGAGTAAAGAATCTCTGACATCATTCTGTCTCCAGGAATTTCTATACTCTGTTCCTCTGTCTTTGACTCCTGGCTAGAGTTGAATGAGGAATATTTTAAAGAATGTTCTCCTGAAGACTTTTCCTATTTTTTTTTCTGCTAGGGTTGCTGTCTTCTATAAACAAGTATCAAAAAGCATAGATATGTTATTTGCAAAACTAACTTAAAATTTCTTAGATTGAATTAAATTTAACATTTTACACAATGTAATGCCTTTTTAAAGCAGGTATCGCTCCATTCAACTCAGTGATTCACTACAGTATCCCAATAACATAGACAAACAATTGAGCATCTAAAATCTGATCACATCTTTTCCTTAATGGCTCCCATAAGTTCACAGAAAGAGCAAAATAGAAGGAAAAGTAACATCTATAAAGGCCACCATAGCGCCAGGAAATTTTTATTCATCATTATATTCAAGCATGACAATAACACTGTGTGGCAATTGTCTTGTCCTTACTTACAGAGCAGGTAATAAAACAGGGTCAGGAAGATTAAGTAACTTGTCCTAGATCTAAGTAACTTACTGGTTAAAAAAAAAAAAAAGTCTGAATTCAAATTTAGAGATGTCCAATGCTATATTCTGTACTAATTCTAAAGTCTTTGTTACTTAAGACATTATTTTAGCATATCACTCAGTGAAAACTTTTCACAGAGCAAAAAGGTTATTGCATTAATGCTTACATGTACATTTGGCCAATAATATGTTGTCCTTTTATGTGACTGTAATTTTCCCCACATTGAAATGTTCTTCCAATGTTGGTGATAGATGAGGTTTGAATCTCCTTTACTCTCCTGCAGCTCCTTTTAAGATCAATTGTATCCATATGCTGGATGGTTAATTGAGGTTATGTGAATCTATAACCATGTATCAGAGTTATTTTTTTATTGGAATTTCTATCCCTGAATAACTAACCTATAAGAAAATTGCATTGGTCGTTCACCAGTACAACTGTTTTAGTCTTAGGACACCAGCAAATATACCCTCTGTTTCAGTGACCAATGAAAGGCCATATTAACTCACAGTTGCCTATGGTTGGCATTTTAGCATGATATGAATAACGGAAATCATAAAGAATCCTACTGACATTTTATACTATATGCATTCTTTTTATAGAGGGTGGAAGTGCTTCATTTATGCATTTGAAGGAACAAAATTTACCTAGTAATTAAAAGTATTTAACCCACGTAAAGTCTTTTATGCAAGCTATAAAATTAATTTTATTACAGAAATTGCATTACACTTAACAGCTGATGACCTATCTTACCATAGTAATGTATTTTTCATTAAAATGAAACATTGTGTTTCAGAAGCAGGAGCCAAGAATCAGGCCTTGAATTGGAAACTGCCACATGTATTATATAAAATTGCTGTCTTCCAAAAGAGCACATAGTCTGGCATTTCTCAGTTTATTACTGCATCAAGATGAGCAGATTTAAACTCTAATTAAAGAGATGCCATACATTGTCTTTTTACAACTTGGGTGACTTTAACTGTTGTACTGTCGAACTAGCCCTGGTAAATTAGAACTGTTGTTTTGATCTTTTATGTAAGCTCAGATGTCTAGGTTGAATTTATCACGAAGTTGGAATATTTACTGTATTTCCACTAGCCAGTATTTTTCTATGTTATTCTGGCTCTACTTCTATATTGCAATGTTTTACTCCCTGGCAGTACAAAAGTGAAGTTTGTTTGCTTTTATTTATTTGTTGTTGATTATCCCCCAAAACATAATTTTTAGCAGTACGTAATAAATGCAGTATGAATGGCAGCTTCAATAATTGAGTCCATGAATGAAGTGATTATATTTTAAATGTTTCTCATAATGTATAGAGAAGCAAAACAACATCCAACTTGGGATTAGGGTATTTGGAAATCTCATATAAATTTGATAATGTTTTAAAACCTTAATGAGGCTGAGCAAGGTGGCTCACACCTGTAATCTCAGTAGTTTGGGCAGCCGAGGTGGCTGGATCATTTGAGGTCAGGAGTTCGAGACCAGCCTGGCCAACATGGTGAACCCCATCTCTACTTAAACTACAAAAAGTAGCAGTGTGGGGTGGCAGGCACTTGTAGTCCCAGCTACTCAGGAGGCTGAGGCAGGAGAATTGCTTGAACCTGAGAGGCTAAGGTTGTAGTGAACCAAAATTTTGCCACTGCACTCCAGCCTGGGTGACAGAGCAAGACTCCATCTAAAAATAGCAATAACAACAATAATAAACAAAACCATAATGAATTATCAATATGAAGATTCTTCTTGAGAAATATTTTTCCTGACCTATTGTTATTTAAAATAAGAAATAATATACAAATGTCTGAGGATGAAACACATTTGGGTATGAAAAATTAAAATTTTAAGAAACTTTAAAGACAAAAATAGATAATTGAATATTAAAATACCCTAGATTTTGAGTTGCAGTGGAAAAGTAGGAACAAAATGAAAACAATCAGCAAAGTGAGTTGGAAGAGCAAAGAATTGATTTAAGGAGTCTATTCAAATTCTAAGACAAATACTAGTTGCCAACTTCCCTTGATAACCATTCTCCCTTTTGCTACCAAAATAAAACAGAAGAGCATAAATTTTTCATTTTTTAGAACGGAACTCTAATGTAAACTCACTGCTAACAACCTGCTTTCCACTCCCTTTCTTCTTTCCAGGGAACTGCTTAATTTTTCAAAATTCCACAGTACTGGAATATATTCTTCCTTTAGTGGCAATTAGAAAAGAGTGGAAATTAATGCACATATGATAGAATTTAGTAGATAGAGGATCATAAAGACCTGTGTTTTCATTATTGGTTGTGAGGTAGGTCATATTTTTTTTGTTAATGTTTCTGAGCTGATATTCTTAAATTGTTCTATTACTTAGCTTATAATGTTTTTTCATAGAAACAGATTTGAATGCATTTGGAGAATCTGAGTCATCTTTTGCACAACTCAGTCCTAGTGTTAGATTTAGCAGTGAGCTATTTATTTATTCATTTATTTATTTATATGTTTTTAGAGACAGGGTTTTGTCCTGTGGTTCCCAGGCTGGAGTACAATAGCATGATCATAGTTCACTGCAGCCTTGATGTCTTGGGCACAAGCAAGCCTCCTGCCTCAATTTCTCAAGTAGCTAGAACTATAGATGCACACCACCATGCACAGCTATTTTTCATGCTTTTGTAGAGACAGGGTCTCCCTATGTTCCTCAGGCTGGTCTTGAATTCCTGAGCTCAAGAAATCTTCCTTCCTTGAGCCTCTTAAAGTGCTGTGATTATAGGTGTTAGCCACCATGCATGGCCTCAGTAATAAGATTTTAAAGAACAATACCAAGTTGTTCAACACCTTAACTAGTATAACACGATATTTTAAAAATTAGATAAACAAAAATCTTGCTCTATGTAATTGAAGTATGTAATATATAATAAAGTAACTTTAATTTTTAGTTTTCTGAGGTACCTCCATATTGCTTTCTACAATGGTTGTACTAATTTACATTTCTACTAGCAGTGTACATACGAGTGCTCCCCCTTCTCCAGATTCTCATCCACATTCCTTGTTGCTTGTGTTTTATTTTTTGATAAAAGCCATTTTAACTGGGGTGAGATAATAACTTATTGTAGTTTTGATTTGCATTTCTCTGATGATTAGTGATGTTGAGCACGTGGATGGAACTGGAAGCTGTCATGTTAAGTGAAATGAGCTAGCCACAGTAATACCAATATCTCATGTTCTCACTCTTATATGAGAGCTAAAAAAAATTTGATCTTATAGAGATAGTAAATAATGGTTACAATAAGTTGGGTAAGGTAATGAAGAAAGAAGTATTAAGTGGGGTTGATTAATGAGTACAAATGCAGTTAGATGAAAGTAATAAAATCTAGTGTTCATTATCACAATAAAGTAACCACAGGTAACAAGAATTTATTGTGTATTTCAAAATAACTATAAGAGTGAAATTGGAATGTTCCTAACACAAATAAGAAATTCTTGTGATGATGAATGTCCCAGTAACCCTCATTTGATCATTAAATATTGTATGTTTTTATCAAAATATCACATGTACCCCCATAAATATGTGCAATTATTATGTATCACTAAACATATAAAATTATTTTTTTAAGTGAAGTAAAGTCTAAGTAGGTTCAAATTACAAAAATGGAATAACCAAAAAAATGAAATTTCTACAAAATACTAAAAGATTGGCTTCACTAAAAATCTAGTAATCTGATAAATGAGAGAAGAAAAATAGAACAAATGATCTGCCTGATTGTTGCCCTCATAGCAGGAATATATGAGAATGAGAAAACATAATTGGCCTTCATATAAATATAATATTTAAATTTACCCTTGTGTGTAGAAACATGACACACTGATCTCTCATGTTTGAGGAAAAATTAAATCTAGCAAAATATTGACCCAGTTCTTAGCCTACAAGTGATTTAGTGAGGACAAGTAATTCCAGTCAGAGTTTATAAGCCTCAGCCAGAATGCTGACGAAAACACCCCTCCCTAACTATCTGACCCAGGCTCAGTGTATGCTGAAAACCAGAAAATCGGTTCTGTTTTTGGCTTCAGCACTTATTATTTCCTGTTTTCCTATCAAATATCTTAACATAGTAAGACCATGAAGATATTTATAATTCCGTCCTAAAGTAAAATTCGACCATGATTTTTCCTAGTGTTCCCTGAGACCAGCTTGTGCAGGACTTCAGGTGGAAAGTACTGAAGCCTGGATTATATTGTAAAAATATTTCAGCCTGGTAATAGGAATCTAACACAGTCTACTTCATTTCTGCAAAAGCTGCTAATTTCTGCCATTGTTAAGTCTCAGATTCACTCTATTTGTTTAGTCAAATAACCACTAAATTGCTCTGAGGAGTTGGTTACAAAGAATTTTTTGATCATGTATGTCTGGTCACTGTCTACTCAGTTGTCACATTTATAAATAAAAGCATTTTAAAATTAGATGTCAGTCTTTATTTTCATCTATTTCAGGGGAAAATTATCTATTAAAACTTATTTTTCAATCATCTACAACAGATCTAAATATGCCAAGAATATGTAGTAAGATATATAACTATGCAAACAAAGAAGAGAGAATCGATTATTATTTTTCTTGGGGATACTGAAATTACCATATTTAAAGCGTTCTTAAAAATATTTCTAATCCTTGATTTTGCCAATATGACATGCAATTTTACAATGGTTTTTCCTATTAATATTCCTTTTAAAAATATTCTCTAATGCTAAAGAGACTGGCTTGTTTATGGAAAAAATGCCACCAAGTGAAATTTATAGCTCCTCTTTAAAAAAAGAAAGCTTTTTAAAGGCTTTATGGCAAGAAATCAGGAGCATTAGCAATACTTTAAAGCCACTTTGAAGGCAAATTCATGAGAATTATTGAAAATCAGAGTTTAATACTTTTTTACACACACACATATATATCTCCTATTCCATGTACAAATTACATTTTTAAGCAGACATTACTTAGATGCTTACTAGATGGAAAGTGACACTCTATGATTCTAAAACATAGATTTATGTAGACTGATTTTGGTACTTGAATTTTGTCCCAGCTCTACTTCTTAATAGATACATGAATAGTCATGTAACTGAACCTATCTGAACCAATTTTCTCTGTAAATGCTGAAAATCATGCGTCAACAAAGGGATAATGAAAAGAGTAATATTTGATAATATGAGTTTAGCTCAGCCTCACATGGTTAAGCAATCAATAAATGATAATTAAAAAAATAACTTGTTTTAATACTTTCCTATTCTTCAACATCCGCCATAGAATTGGATGAGAATGAGAAATTCACCTATGTCACAGCAGCGGAAATTAATTGAACACTTTAGATATGTTTCATTTCACTCAGCTCCTACAGAGAAATATACCATCGGAAAACAACCCAAATCTGAGGCTGCTGGATAAGGAGCTTAAGATCCCCTTTATCATAACTGTTCTTATTTCTCTGGAGCTTGATACCACACCTCTCCTTTAAACGCCTGTGAGTATGCTAGCCTATCATGGTTTTAAGTTTGTACAATTTCCCTTTGTCCTTTATTTAGAATACAAAATGGTACATGCAAATACAGACACACACACACACATACACACACATACTCTCTCTCTCTCTCCTGTCTCTCTCTTCTCTCTCTCTCTCTCTCTCTCCAGAAAAACTGAAAGAAAAGATAAAGGAAATCCTCCAGAGCAAAATACTCAAATGCAGAAGCATAGACATGCATATAAAATATAACTTTATTTTGCTAATGAAATTAGAATAAAGCCACAAATTTTTGTGACTGGAGAAGATAATTGAGCCCCTAACCACTGATCTCCTTTCTTCACTCCAAGCTAAGTGATTCATTCAACAAACATATTTAGTATCTACAAGTATCAATCAGTGTGCCATATGCCCAAGTAAATGTCAATCACCACCCTAAAGGTAGACTGGTATAAAAGGTAAGAAATTTAAATCCATTGTGTTACATGCCATGACACAGTAGGTATAAGAGATGGTGTGACTACTGTTACTACCAGAAATTAGGAAACACTTACCAGAGTAAGTGACATTTAAGATGAATCCTTAAGAGTTTAGCAGAAATTTAATGGATAAAGAAGAAGAAAATTCCATTTAGATTTTTTTTTTTTTTAAAGCAGGTGTGTAAAGGTATAAAAAGTTATGCTATGTTCGGAGATCAATGGGAAGTGTACATGATTAGAGTACGGGATGCAGAGTGGGAAATGAGAAGCAGGAACAAGAGGGTAAACAAGTGACAGTTTCTTAAATAGAAGAGCTATATAATTGACACTTACCTGTATACAAAATAACTCCTGTGTTCCCTGGAAAAGATTGTTCAGGAGAGAGTGACAAGTTAATAGAGGCCAATAAGAGTGGAGGGATTCACAAGCCTTTTGTCTTTACCTCCTTCAAGGTTCTGCTCAAATATTGCCACTTAACATAGATTAATTCGAATCACCTTCTTTAAATACCAGCTCTTGCTACTCTGTTTACTTATTTCCTATTTTATTTTTCTTTTAAAAAATTCATTACAGGAGTAGTTATGATTTTCCAACTAGTATATAGTTTTTTATATCTTTTGCGATTATTGCCATAGCCTCAGAGACCAGAATATTGCCTGGGACATAGTAGCTACTCAGTAAATACTTTATGAATAAATCAATTATTTTTTCAAAATGTGAGCTCATGAAGAACAAGGCGATCACCATGGACATAGAGTAGAGACAACAGACTTAGGAAGCTTTTCTAAATTAAATCAACAAGTGTATTTGGGGATGGCATATATGTGATAAGGGAGGAAAGATTAAAAGAGGAAGCCCTTCCTTCTAAGTGTGGGAGAGATAGGAAGAATTATGATGACATTCACTGAGATGAAATGTAATATGAACACGTTTGGGATGGAGTTCATAAATTCAGTATCAGACATGATGAACATCAGTTCTCTATCAGTCGATAGGGAATGGAATTGCAGGCCTGGGGCCCAAGAGAAAGATCTGAGATTAAGGTAGAGAGTTATAAATCATTAAAAATTGATAGCAGTAGAAGACACAAGTATAAAAGTCGTAGACTGAGCATAAGAATGTAAATACTGCAAAGTTTAGAGCATTTGGAAAAATATAAAGATCAGGAAGTAAATGATAATTAAAATGAGAGTTGAGGATGACAAAAATTCTATTATTCCGAGGTTGCACTGGGAGTCTTTGAGATTGACCACAGTTCATCATGAGAACTAGATAAGCTTTTGTTTTTGTTTTGTTTTGTAACAACAGCATGGGACAGAAAAATAATACACTTTTTTACTAGAATAGTTTGTGATTTTTTTCGTTTTAAATTTCAGTATAAAATTGACTAAGCTTTTAGATTTCAAAAATATTTTTAGGCCAACATCAGAGTTTAGATTCATAGAGCATTTTTTTGTCTTTTACCAGATCCCTGATAGAACCAGAATCTGAAGTGGTTCTTGCTGTCCCAAAAGCCTACACTTCCTATGGCTTGTTCTATGTACTTATTTCCTGTTTAAATGCCTTTCCTTTTTGTTCTATATGTTACCAAGCAGAAATAATTGAATAGCATGCAGACTTTCACAGTTGCATATCCTTTTCTCTCTCCTCGAAATTGGTCACCAACATTCCATTATAGCAATCGCCACAATGATGGCAATATGGTGGTTACCACTCCATTGGTAAGCTTATTCCAACTTACACCTGGGAAACGGTCACTTACCCACTCTCACTTTGTTGTTTTTCATGGAACTGAGACTGCTGGATAGTATGTCGGGAAAAAAAAAATCCATGCAGATTCAATAATATGTTAGAATTAATAGAATTCCTAAAAAAAAAAGCAGACACGTTTGTGTTTTTTCTTGAGGGAATATGAGAAACAGCAGCTCATATGTTGTAATCATAAAAGCAAAGCATTAAGTATGAAGCCAAACATGTAGAAGAATGTGAATCTGAGAAACCAACAAAAAGAAAATAGCTTTGGAAGCCCTTCATAATGCCTCATGTAGAATTTTTAGTCATATGGTGTAAGAAATGGCTGTTACTTAAGGCAGAGTTGCCTACTCTTTTCTTCTCCATAGCCACCGGAGTCCTAATTAGTACACTTACTGTGTGCCATTAATTGTGTGACATACTTTATAAACATATCAGTTAATTTTCAGCATAATTCTATGAGGCAGTTATTACTACTGATTTACAGATAAGAAAGATGAGGAACAGAAAGGTTAAGGAATTTACTCAAAATTACACAGTTAATTGAAGCACAGATGCAGAAATTAGATCCTAACCTATGCTAAGTCCCGCAATATTATTCCATCTATCTTGACCAGAATTTGGCTACAGATTAGGATTTCCACTGTAATGTCTGGCATTAGGTTTCCTCTAAAGTCTGTCTCATACTAGTGCCCTGTCTCCACCTCTTTCTCATGTCCGTAAATGGATTTGAAATTATGAGGTTTATATTTCTTTTCTATCTACATGCACTGACGGAAGAATTACCACCTTACAGAATGAAATCACATTCATTATAATCCTTGCTGCTCAAGAGGCAATTAGGATATTCTCTATGGACTCATGCAATCCCCAGACCACATCTTATTCTGTGAAACATATGGAAACCTAGCTTAATTAAATTAATAAAATAAAATGAAACACTTAAATATTCAGAATCTGTCTGAATTAGTACCCAAATACATTAATTAGGTAATATTTAGGCTTTTTAAAAAATTTATGAAACCTAATGTAACACCTGTGTGCTTGGAAATCCTGACTATTCTTATGCTTAAAGCTTATCCATAATCTGCTTCAGAGTTTGTGTAATGCAAACTCGCCAGTTTACAAGTTTATACACATACATATACATATATATACACACACACACAATGTATATATGTGTGTAAACTGGTGTGTGTATGTGTATATACATGTTTGTGTGTGTGTGTATATATATAAAGGTATTGCATCTTGTAGGGCAAGCAGTTTTAATTTTAATTTTCCATGTATATATATATATATCACATATATATGTGTGTGTGTGTGTGTGTGTGTATAGATATATACAAAACAGTTTATATAAAAATGTACTTAATGATATGTTTAATTTTAGTTACAAAAACAAAGGAAATAATTTCAAATAAATTCAAATTCATTATTTCAGGTCAGCTTTATCCTAATACCAAAACCAGATAGAAATTTTATAAGAAAAGCAAACTACAAAACAATATCTCAGGAAAACAGCTGCAGTAATACTCAACAAAATATTAGCAAATTAAATCCAACTATGTATAAAAAGAATTATATACCACAACCAAATTAGATTTATCTAGGCATGCAAGTCTGGTTAAACATTTAAAAATCAATTAGTGTAACGCATCACATCAATGGACGGAAGAAGAAAAATTACATGGTCATATCAATATATGAAGAAAAAACATTTGAAAAAATCAAACACCCATTCATGATAAAACTCTCAGTAAACTAGGAACAGAGAACTTCTTCAGTTTGATTTTTAAAAAATCTGGAAAAAGCTCTAAATCTACAGCTAATATCATACAAAATAGTGAGAAACTCAAAGCTTCCTCATTAAGATCAGAAACAATGTCAGGAGATGTCCAATTCACCACTGCTTTTCAAGATTGTGCTAGAAGTCCTAGCTAATCCAATAAGAAAACAAAAAGTTTAAAATATAGAGTTGAAAGGAATAAATAATGCTTTCCTATTTGCAGATGGCATGATTGTTGACATTAAGAAATCCAAAACCATTGTCAGAAAAACTCATGGAATATTAGTGATTATAGAAAGGTATCAGAATATAAGGTCAATATATAAAACTCAATTGCTTTTCTATATATTAGCAATGAACAAATACAATTTGAAGTTACAAACACACTAACATTTACATCAGCACCCCTCAAATGAAATACTTAAGTATAAATCTAACAAAATATGTACAAAATATATATGAGAAACACTATGAAATTCTGATGAAAGTTATCAAAAAACTAGGCTGGGTGTGGTGGCTCATGCCTCTCATGCCAACAATTTGGGAGACTGAGGCAGGGAGACCACCTGAGGTCAGGAGTTCAAGACCAGCCTGGCCAACATGGTGAAACCCCATCTCTACTAAAAATACAAAAATTACCCAGGCATGGTGGCAGGCACCTGTAATCCCAGCTACTCGGGAGGCTAAGGCAGGAGAATCACTTGAATCCAGGAGATTACGCCACTTTACTCCAGCCTGGGCGACAGAGTGAGATCCTGTCTCAAAAAACAAAAGCAAACAAAATGAAACAAAAACTAAATAAGTGAGGATATATTTCATGTTTTTGTATTAAAAAAACTCGAGGTAGTTAAGATATCAGTTCTTCCAATCTTGATCTATATTTTCTAAACAATCCAAAATAATCTCAGCAAGTTATTCTATGGATGTCAACAAACTAATTCTAATGTTTATACAGAGAAGCAAAAGAACCACAATAGCCAACTTAACATTGAAGAAGGATAAAGTTGGAGGACTGACGCTATCAAACTGACGTACTATAAAGCTATTGTAATCAAAATAGTGTGGTGTTGGTGAAAGAATAGACAAATAGATCGATAGAACAGAATAGAGAGGCCAGAAATAGACCCACATAAAAGTAGTTAACTGATCTTTGATGAAAGAGTAAAGGCAATACAATGGAGCAAAGATAATCTTTTCAGAAAATGGTGCTGGAACAACTGGACACCCACATGCAAAACAATTAAGTGAATTTGGACGTAGGCCTTACAACTCGCCCACAAAATAATTCAAAATGAACTACCAATCTAGATGTTAAAACACAAAACTGTAAAGCTTCTAGAAGATAACATAGGAGAAAATCTAGATGACTTTGAGTATGACAGGGACTCTAGAAAAAGCTTCAAAGGCATGACCTATGAAGAATATAATTGATAGGCTGGACTTGATAAAAAATTGAAAACTTTTGCTCATAACCACCATGAGGAGAAGGATAAGATAAACTGCAGACTGAGAATGAATATTTGCAAAAGACACATTTGATACAGGACTGCTATCTAAAATACACAAAGAACTCTTAAAACTCAACGATAAATAAGTAACTCAATTAAAAAATGAGCAAAAGGCATAAACTGACACATCACTAAAGAAATAAAGATGAAAAATAAAATAAGCTTATGAAAATATATTCAACATATATGATTAAGAAATACCAAATTAAAATGATAATGAGAAATTACTGCTAGAATGGCCAAAATCCAAATCACACCACCAAATGCTGAGAAGGGTGTGGAGCAATGAGAACTCTCATTCATTGTTTCTTGGGGCTACAAAATGGTGCAGCCACTTTGGAAGACCAATTCGAAGTTTCTTACAAAACTAACAGACTCTTACCATATGATCTTGCAATTCCATTCACAGATATCCACCCAAATAAACTGAAAACTTATGTTGGAACAAAAACCTGCACATGAATGTTTATGACAGTTTTATTCATAATTGCCAAAATTTGGAAGCAACTTAGATATCCTTCCGTAGTTGAGTGTGTAAATAAACTGGTACCTCCAGGCAATGGACTATATTACTCAATATTTTAAAAAGAAATAATCTATCAAGCTATAAAAACATAGAAAAAACTGAAATACGTATTACTAAGTGAAATAAGCCAATACGAAAAGGCTAAATACTGTCTAATTCCAACTATATGACTTTCTGGAAAAAGCAAAACTAGAGAGACAGTAAAAAAAGGATTAGTGGTTATCAGGAATTAGTGGGTAGGGAGAAATGATTAGGCAGAGCACAGAGGATTTTTAAGAGAGTGAAATTATTCTATATGATACACTACTGGTGAATATATGACATTATACATTTATCAAAACCTATAGAATGTACAGCATCTGGAGTGAACCTTAACACAAACTATGGACTTTGGGTGATAAAAATGTGTCAATATAAGTTCATCGCTTCTGACAAATGTACCTGATGTGGGATGTTGATAGTGTGGAACGTTGTGGATGTGTGGGGTCAAAAAGTTTATGAGAACTTTTTGTACTTACCACTCAATTAGCCTGTGAACCTAACAGCTCTAAAATGTAAAGTTTATTATTAATTAAAAAACACATATTTTTGAAATTGTTAAAATTTACTTGATTATTTGTTAATTCATTTTATTACCAGCTTGACCCTAGAAGTGATCAAATAAAAATCCAATACTTCCTTTATATTTCTGTTTTTGATTCTAAATATCTAACCAATCATCATGGAGTCTGATATGTCATTTTCTCTTTAATAGTTGTTTGATTTATTGTTTCAAATTAACAGTAATGGCTAATGGCATAACTTCTATCCTCTAAGTTAAATAACTAATAATCTGTGATTTGTTTCCTCCCAATACATCCATCTCTTCTCTAATGTGATCTGGGTCATTGTTCCTCTCTGGGTACCCCCAATTAACATGTGTTGTACCAAAAGTCATAAACTCTGAACTTGTTTCTGTTAGGATCATTTTCTTTGCTCTTAGTAAATCCAGTCTCTTCAGCTACATACTTCATAAAATTTTATCTTAGTGACACATCCTCTGTTTAGGAATTGTTACCAGGTCATATTTAATCTGTGAAGCTATTTCCTAAGGAGCCGATATTAAGATTTCTTTGCCTATTTTGAGAAACAGTAGAAAAATGTAAATATATTCAATGACTCAGTCAACCTTGACAAAAGAACACTTTGAAGTATTTTCCTGATAGAAATCACTGAAGACATTCACTTTGCATTCATAAAAACATCTTCCTCAAATCACTTTGTATTTAGTGTGCCACTTATGAAGGTATTTTACATCATAACTCAAATGTAGAAAACTTATTTTCCCTTTTCTGTTGAATAAAACGTGGCTGATTATGTCTGTTTTGGGATACTTTTGAGATGTAAATTTTGGTTTCAACAAAGGAAGTTGATTTAAATTTTCTAGTCTTTATATTTGTCTTCTGATGTAATCATGATTGTGTTTCTATTGCCTTTATGTGAATGAGATAGATTTTACTGATGACAAAGTTTAATACGTGGGAAGTCTCTGACGTTAACACCATTAGCTTGCATCCTCCTTTGTTCAGTCTTGTGTTTGCCTGCTCTGTATAATGGGTGTTCTTTCTTTTCTATAACAAGTAGACATTAACATAGCATGTTAAATTGATCATCTTTGCCACACAAGAAGAGATTTTGGCATTGTTTATTCATAAAATTTTCTTTCTCTCAAAAGTGCATATGATAAATATTTGTTAGCAGTCACACAGGCCTGCATGAAAAGTAATGCTGTTTATAATATATTATGCACAATATATTATAATATAAAATAATTATATATTTATATGTACATAATTTATATTAGGCATAGTATATTCTTATATATATATAATCATTTTGTAGTTATATATGTTTATATACATTGCTTGGAATGATTTTTTTTTTAAAGATAAATGTTTTCCAACTTCATTTCTTCCAAGAACTCAAATGGAATTTGTTTATAGTTAAGGTCCTAAAATTTGCAGTTGAGCTTCATATCATAATGCTTTCTTTATTTCAGTTAAAGAGGGATGAGCCATAAATACAACTTTTCATGTCTATAAATCTTTATATCAGAAAAATAAGCAACCTTATAGAAAAAAATGGTAGAGTTACCTTATAGAAAATAAATACTGATATTTATAGGAAAATGTGTGCCATTTTATACATTTCTGTGTTATCAACTTTTAGAATAAAAGTCTCTTTTATAGGCTTGGCCATCCTCATAGTAAAAGAATCCACAACAGCATAGTTGGAAATATTCATAGGGCTGTCTGGTTAAGATAGCAAACATTTGAAGTTTCTAATTTTTTTCTCATATTTGTGAAAAAATTAAAAGTTATGGATAAAATATGTGCTAGATCACAAAAAGAATTCTTGATAAGCATAGGTACATATATCCCTGAGGAAAAATAGTAGAAATGTGCTGGAAAATGCATAACAATCTCGAGTGCATGCACTCACACTCACACTCACACACACACACAATCTAAAGAAAGAAACAAATAGATCCCTCAGTGAGTTTTTCTCATAATAATCAATTTAGCATGCCTTCCTTATAGGATCAGCCCATCCAGTGACCAGATAAATGTGACAAAGCACTCCGAGTCCTCAGGAGCAGGAAGGAGACCTGCTAGGGCAGGCAGTCCTCACTAATTTTTCCCCAGCAAATCTTCCCAACAATGCAGTGCTGCTGAGAGGAACATATTTGAGATTTTGTTTTATTTTCAAGGATGCACAGTCAATAATGAAATGCACCTGGGCTTAGAAGAGTTGTGGGAGAAGGATGCCCCAAGGCTCCATCTCGCAAGGAAAGAATTAAGACTTTTCTGGAAGATCCACAAATAAAATATACTGCTCTTTACAAAATGACACCCCGTTTAAGTTATTTTAGAAAGTATGATTAAGTTATGATTGACTATAGTAACCCCGTTGTTTCTTTCAAATCGGTATATTCACAGTGAAATGAAACCAGAAAGATTCCAGAAAGGAGAATCCATTCACCCTCTATCATCAGATAACAAAACTGTAAATGTTGTTCATTTCAAGAAAAATAAGTAGGGGAGGTAGGAAAACTATAAAATAAAACAATATGTTTACAGGATAGAATACAGCTTTCAGGTTACTGAAGGAAATTATTCTTTTCTAAATAGAAGGAAATCATAACTGATTTGTACTATTAATATAACTTAGGTAAGCTGGAGTTCACGAAGCAGAACAGATGAGATGGGACAACTGACTGATATAAAAAGTGACCTGTCTGTGAGATTTTAAAGATTATATAAACAATAATCTCAGCATTAATATCAGCATCAGAAGCAATAAGAGGTATAATTAAATTGTAGGAAAACGTGATTTGGGAGACACGCTAAAAAAACTCTCTTATAATTTTGGGCTGAGTGAATGGGAGTATGAGATTAAGATGCAAAAGATACACAGTGAGAAGATAACATGGTGAACAGAGAAAGAGAATCCAAACATGAGACTTTTTTTCTGGTATCAGAACACATGGGAGATAGGCAATAGTGAAAGGCATAGTAGAAAAAAACCCTGAAATCTAAGGCAACTATATATTGTGAATTTAAAAGGCAAATTGTATAACGGAAAAAATTAATGAAGTGCTGCAGAGAAACAAACAACTTTTATTTCCAATAATAAAAGAAAAGTGAAATCACTAAACCAAAAAGGAAAGATAATAATAAATGAAAAAAATAAAGTTGTTGCAAACATCTGTGCAAAACCAAATGAGAGAAGCATATGTTGAACTGACCACTGAAATTTTATATATTATTATATCATTGCTACAGTAATAATTCAAATAATGATATGTCAAAGCTCAGTGGTTGTCTATATATGAAGATGACACTAATCTATTATTAGACATATGTGTACTCAGGGTCCACGAGTATCAAAATTTTATCAAAAATATCAAAAATTTATGGGATAATAACAAAACTCCACATAGAAAATACTGTAGTACTATCTATGATATTGTCAATGTATGTGTATGGCACATGTACTATGAATTATACACAAGACACATAGTATGCTTGACTGCCCAAAGTAATTTATAGATTTAACGCTATCTCCATCAAACTACCAATGACCTTCTTCATAGAATTGGAAAAAAATGCTTTAAACTTCATATGGAACCAAAAAAGAGCCTGCATAGCCAAGACAATCCTAAGCAAAAAAACAAAACAAAAACAAAAACCAACCAACAAACAAAATACCTCAAATGCCTATTGTTTTAAGTTACTGAATTTGGGGAGTTTGTCATGTACCATTATTGTTAATAATTATAAGAACAGCCACCAATGACATGTGCTGAAGATTTATTGTGTGCTGGGCTTGTTACTAAATGCTCTTTAGACATCAGTGTTTCTTACTAACATATCTAGATAAGAATCACCTAGGAGTTTGTAAGAAGGTCCCAGAGTCCCAACTTGACTTAATCAGAAAATCTGAAGAGATCCCTGGGAACCTGCATTCTAACATCTCTCTCTTGATTTTTGTGCAACACATGCCTGGGAACCATTAACACGTGTTATCTCGTTTCAGCTACACAGCATTCCCATGGGGCAGAGATCCTCATGCCCATTTTACAGACAAGGAAAGTGAGGCTCAGAGGAATTAAGTTTGCTAGCTTGAGGTGAAGCCAGAACTTGAACTCAGGCTTTGTGATAGCCAGAGATCAAGCCCTTAGTTCGTCACCAAGGCTGCCTGCTGTGGTCAACGGCTGGCTTGGTATAGCTCCCCTCTCTGCCTGACATTCTAGGGGCTGCCTTCGGTGACAGTGATAAGTGCTGTTCTGGGCTCACCTGAAGCTGGGTTTGCTCCAGGAAGAGGTGAGAAGTGACAGGGGATTAAAGTATGCTTTCTTTGCTAAAATGGAAATTGTTGTTAAATAAGAGCATCAATATTTAATTACCCACAGCGATTACTCTTTGCATAACAATTTCAGGTCCAGATTCAATATGAAGCAAGCTTAACATAAACACAACACCTGGGTGCAAGTCCCATACCTTCTGGATGAAAGTCAGCTGTTCCTGCTTACTCACTCCAAGACCATTTCCCATGGTCTGCTCTGAAAAGAAGCCTTTTATTGTATGCTCACTTCTGCTCCCAGGTGATGAAAAGTGCCAGCTACCCGTCCACAAGGCCTTCTCACACCACAAATGGCTCTAACATTAAAAATCTCACCTTTCTGCTGCTAAAGGCCCTTAGAGTGCAGTCCACCGTCTGTGATAGTGGTAATGGTGGTGCAGTTTCCCCATGCCATTGGCTGCACCTCATGACTCCAAAGCAGCAAGTTCCCTGTTCTCTCCATGACTTACGTCCCTTTCCCTAGATTTTCTCCTCTTCTAAGCTCAAAGCAGAAAAGATGCAACCATCTTAAATTACCTCTGTCTCCGCGTGCTCTACAAAGGTTGCTATGCAAATCCCAGCCCCCGCTAGAATTCTTTCTTCTGACCTCGGCTCCAGCCTGTCCTCTGGCTCACTGAGCTGGTCTCTTGCCCCTCACGTGGTCCGGGACAGCAAATCACGTCTCAGGAAAGCCCTGCTGCATTTAACACTTCATCACCTCCTCTCAGAAATATTTCTGGGACCTGCTACTTCAAAATGGCAGGCTTATTCTCTGTCTAAACACTTTAAAGATAAGAGCAACAGAACCTTGAGACAAATTCCATAGACATTTTTTCAGCTGGGTGAAAATGTGAAATGGCTTAGCATTTGAGAGGCCCACAGATGGCCAGGGATGACTGGGAATGTTGAGGCAAAAGATAGGATGGTGAGACATGAAGATGGAAAGAAAGACAACAACCAGATCATGAATAGGGAAGTAACAAAACTAAAATAACCACAGAAATAGTTCTAGTAGCTAATTCTCACACTGTGCTTATCATGTATTGGATAGCTATAATAACTAATTTAACCCTCACAATGGCTCTATGAGGCCGGCACTGTTATTACTCCCACTATACAGAAGAAGAAACGGACACTTCCTTGGTTTCTATCATTTATAAGTCAGGTCTTCCAGACTCTTGTTACTGAGGAATGCCCCCCTACCTCTAGAATAGTTTTTCTATACATTTCCTTTTCAGAATTATCTTAGTTCATTTTTGTGCTGCTATAACAGAATACTTGAGATTGGGTAATTTATAATGAACAGAAATGCATTGGCTTATGGTTCGGGAGGTTGGGAAGTCCAAGATCAAGGTACTGGCATCTTGTAAGGGCCTTCTTGCTGTGTCACCACATGGCAGAAGGCATCACATGGTGAGAGAGAAAGGGAAGTAGGCCAAACTCATTCCTTATAAGGAACCCAGTCCCACAATAATGGCATTAATTCATTCATGAGGACGGAGCCCTCATGACTTAATCACCTCTTAAAGGTCTCACCTCTCAACGGTGTTGCATTCAGGACTAAGTTTCTAGCCTATGAACTTCTGGGGACACATTCAAACCACAGCAGGAATGTTAGCAACAACTGACATTCACTGTTTGCTACCCAAGATCCTAACCAGTATGGGGCAAGCTGAGGAGACATCATTTATTCCACTAACTGAATCTTTGCTTACTCCTTTGCTCCTGAGTCTGCCTCCCAAATCCCAAACATGTTCATTTTCCAGATACCTCTCAGCCTTAGCAGGAGACAGTTTTGCCTCCCTGCCTACGGACATTTGGTGATGTCTAGAGACATTTTTAGTTGTTACAACGGGGGAGGGGGTGTTACTAACATCTTCTAGTGTGTGAAGGCCAGGAATGCTGCTAAATTTCCTACAGTACATAGGACCGTCTCCAATGACAAAAAAACTATCCAGTCCCAAATGCCAGTTGTGCCAAGGCTGAGGCATCCTGTTCTAAGCCTGGGGTACTGCTTTGTTCTTGGAACTGGCCCCTAATATGAGGGTCCTATTTCTGAATTTCCCCCTTTAACTAGATCTGTGAGAGCTCTTTCCTGCCTCCACTTAATGCCAGCAAACTACCTTTGGGCATCCCATGGCTCTTTGTGGATCCTGATCATTTGCTGGTGTGGTCACCTGCTCCCTGTCACCATTGCCACATGCCACTAGACATCTGGGCACCCTCCACCACCCACAGCAGGTCCACTCCACCCACCTGCCCTCCCACAGTGCCAGCCTTGACACATGGGCACGACTTGCACCCAGGTCTTGGCCAAAACCAGCTGCTCTGCCAAGACACAAAAGGGACACCTACCGGAGTGAAGTCATCTCACTCTATGATGCAGCGTCCAGCTCAGACAGAACACCACCCACCAGCTTCCTGCTGAAGCTGTTCATTTCCCAGGCTTCCAGAGACCCAATTCCCTAGAGTTCCAGTGTGGGGGCGAACCTGGCAGCAGAAAGAAAAGACTCTGTGACCCATGCCTAAAAATAAAAATATTATTCAATTTCATGTCTGACAGACTGAATGTCTGACGCAGAAAGCAAACCCATGGCAACTGGAAAAACGCATTGGAAACCTTTTCACTTGGGTGGATCAGAATGAAGCAAGGCTGGGCTTTCTGGAGACAGAGTTTCTCAGCTCAACTCTCTGGTTTTTGGGCTGGGATGGAGGTGTGGGTATGTGGGAAGGAGAAAGGGAGTGGACCCCACTCAGCCAGTCTCGTTTGTTTGGGCTTCCCCTGCCTTCCTGGGATTGCGCCCTCTCTTGAAATACATGCAGCTTTAGAAGTAAATTTCCACTAGAACAGGGGAACCTGGAGGGCAAGTAAACACAGAGACTTCCTTTGGGTCCCCAGTTCAATTGAGCCCTTTTTCTTTTACACCCTCGTGAAACTGTGGGCTATGGACGAGCCAGACAGAACGACCTTTGTCTCCCAAATCCTTCCCTGGCTTTAGGTTTTGCTTCTGCTCTCTGCCTTGTTTGAAGCATCCTCGCCTCTCATCTCTGCCTGACTAAATCTGAGTCATCTTTCTCGGTCCAGCTAAAATGTCACTTCCTCCAGGAAGGATTTCCAGATTTTTTTTTTCTCTCTGCCAGCCTTATCCCAACCTTTGCAGGCAGCAGTGGTCTCTGCCCACACAGGGTTACCATAGCATTTTGTCAATGTGTATATTGGGCCCTCTAGATCAGCAAGGCAGGGCCAGGAGTACCTTGGAGGAGATGTCAGGTGCACCTGTTCAAATCCCAACTCTGTTCCTAACCGGTTGTGTTAGTTTGAGCATTCCACCTCTGCATGCCCTAATTTCCGCACCTAGAAAATGATAGCCCCATTGCTTACCTTGTAGCGCTGCTATGATTTTTAAGTAGTAAGTATGTAAGGAACTGCCTATATACCACAGTCTCCTGAAAACACTGGCTATTGATCGTATTCATCAGCTTCAAGCTGGAATGGGCTCTGGAGTATGGGCTTTAGAGCCAGACATGGATTTGAGGCCTGGCTTCACTGCTTAATGGGTTTTAGGAGTTGAATTGTGCCCCCCCTCACCAAAAAGATGCATCAAGCTTTTACTCCCAGTAACTCAGAATATGACCTTATTTGGCTACAGGGTCATTGCAGGTGTAATTAGTTAAAACGAGGTTCAGCTTTTAATCCGATATTCCTGTGTTCTCATAAGAAGATGGCCTTGTGAGCATGGAGGCAGAGGTTGGAGTCAGCAGCTACAGCTACAGAATGCCAGGATCGCCAGCAACTACCAGAAGCTCCAAGACAGGTCGGGAGTGGGTTCTTCCCCATGGCCCTCCAAAGAAACCAGTCCTGTCTTCACAGGGTCTTAACTTCTGGCCTCCTGAGCTTTACAAGAATAAACTTCTCCTGTTTTAAGCCACCCAGTCTGTGGTCATTGGTTACAGCAGCCTAGGAAACTAAGACAACAGGTGTTCACCTCTTTCAGTCTTGGGCTCCCCAGCTGCAATCCAGGGCTTAAGGGAGATAATAGATGAAAAAGTGCTGGACACCCAGAAGATGCAGAATTAATACTAACAGAATCTGAAACCCAATCACCTTCAGAAAAAGGGATACATAAGTGGGGTGATATGTGCCTTCCCAGCCCAGGCTAGAAGGAGGCAGTGTGGACCCCAAGTGAGAACTCTAATCAGCAATGTCTGCTTTTATGTTTCCACACGTATTTATACTCTGTGACTTTCACAAAGGCAGACTGTGTGCTGGGACACTCGCCAGACAAGGCAGAAAGGCTACCAGCCGGAGAGAGTACAGAGAGCACAGAAAGATGAGGTGGGGAAGAAATATCTCCGAAAGATCCAAGAGTCCCGCCAACCTGCGCCCCCAGACAAAGTGGTGCGGAGGTCATCTGCCATTTCTATTTGTCTAACATCCCTTCCTACATCTTCTTGAAATAGGATCATCTTTCCTCCTACTGACCTGTCCTCCCTGCATGTGATTCTAGTATAGCTGCCAGTCAGCCCCTGGCCAAAGGAGTGGGCACGTGACTCAGGCCTTGACAATCAGAACCTCCCACCTCCCTGGATCTAGTAATGGCAATAATACAGGAAACACAGGTCACCCCAATTGATCAATCCCAAGCTGGGATTCTACCCATGGAGGCTAGAGAAAGAAGACCTAAGCTTACCCTAAGGCTAAGCTGGGATGATAGGCACCTGAAGCTCCTGCCCCTTTCTCCTCCTGCGTGGAGGAGCTCATCTGCAGTAGGAAAACTGGGCCCATGGGCAGAGGGGAGCAGAGGGTGTGTGTGCGCATCGGGGAGGTTGGGGGAGACAGACAAGAGGGCTGATGATAACATTATTTCAGTCCTTAAGCCAGCTCCACTCGTGGACTTCTCAGTTACATGAGTCCACAAATTCCCTTTCTCAGTTTAACCAGTTTAAGATTCTGTCATCCACAGTGAGAAAGTCCTGCTCAAGAGGGCTGGTAGACAGGAAGGGCGATGCAATAGTGATGCCTCACAGGAGGGAGCAGCACCAGGGCGCCCAGAACCCTTCAAAGGAAGAACGATACTGTGCCTAAGTGCAGGCGCAGGGAGGGCCTTGTCCAGGCAGTGTTCGGAGGAGCTTCCAGGGTGGGGGGCTTTTCAGAATTGCTTACCTGGGGCCTAGTGTGGTGGCTCATGCCTGTAATCCCAGCACTTCAGGAGGCCAAGGCAGGCAGATCACTGGAGGTCAGGAGTTTAACACCATCCTGACCAACATGGTAAAACCCAGTCGCTACTTAAAAAAACAAAAATTCAAAACTTAGCCAGGCATGGTGGCACATGCTTGTAATCCCAGCTACATGGGAGGCTGGGAGGCTGAGGCAGGAGAATCACCTGAAACCAGGAGGTGGAGTTTGCAGTCAGCTGAGATCATACCACTGTGCTCCAGCCTGGGCAACAGAGTGAGACTCCATCTCAATGAAAGAAAAGAAAAAGAAAAAGAAAAGAAATGCTTACCTGGGCATCCAGGCAAGGAGGTCTCAAACTTGCATTCTGTGCACCCTGCCAGAACTGTCACCATCGTCCCCCGAGGCCGGCTTAGCCTGCTCATTTGGTGTAGTGCAAGAGTTGGTTTGGCTGCCTGCCAAGCTCACCTTCGCCTCCTGATTCAGCTGTCCAGGAAGCTTCCATAAGGAATCTTTCTCCATAAGCCCTGAGAGGGGCCGAGGGATCCCAAACCTATCAGAGCCGTTTGGACTCTTTCTTTCCTGAGAATGTCAACTAAGTGACATGAAGACTGGACAGTAGAGTTATGTCAGAGTCAGCAGGGAGGGCGGCTGGGGCTGCGAGGAGGCTGGGAAAGCCGGTCTGTGGCGGGGTCGGGGGACGGAGCCAGCAGGAAGAGGCAGAGGAGCGTCCAGGTGGCCTCTGAAAAATGCGTCTCCATGTCATTCCAGTTCCCACGAGGCCCAGCTGTCCTTCCCGCACCTCCTTTCTAGGAAAGTCCTTCCATCCTTCAGTCACCTCTTTGTATTTGAGTTAGTTGGATGGGGGTTATGTTCCTCGCAGCTGAGACACAATGGCCGCACCTTCTCTGCCTTAGGTGGGCGCGCTGGGTGCAAGCAACAGAAACCAACTCTGCCCGACACAGCAAGAGGGAATTTATTGGAAGCCTGGCAGCTAAACTGTCTGGCTGGGAATAAGCAGGTGCTGGCTGTCCTGGAAAGTCTGGGGAGCATGAGCTTCTTGACAGTGTCCCTAAGCACTGGAGGTGGAATAGATGAATTCCAACCGGGTTCCCATCCCTGGGTCATGTGTGCCGCCAAAGACTCAAAGACTCAGAAGAGTGGAGCCAGCTGGTCTCCCTGAAACTGTACATCAACCGCTTGCCTGGGTTTGGCGGTAAGGGAAGGCTGTGGCCTGAGGAGCTCCTGAGTGCCCTTAGATTTCTGTAGTGAGAACGTGAACTTAACACCTCAGTGATAAAGCTCGGGGTTTGGCAGATGTGAGATCCCCAAAGGAACTGGGAAGCCGAAATATACACACAGATGCAGCTGCCCAGCCTCTACACGTCGGGGTCACTCTTGCCCCTTCCTCACTCTGGCCCCTAGTCGCCCAGACCTGGGCCAGTGGAGAAGGAAGAGTTCAAGATACAGAGCGTATGTTCCATGCCACTCAGACACAACGGTGTCACCTTCGTCTTTAGGAAGAATGGGCAGGGGTCCATGGAGAGACCTTCCAAGTGGGGAGGAGGGACAGATTAGGAGTACAGAGGGTGGGATTGGTCCCAACTTAGAGGAGGGATGCCTTTTCTGCTAAGACAGGTCGGAGGGGAACACGTGGCCACGGACGGACATGGGCTGCAGGTGTGCAGAGGGCAGGTGTGAGCGACACGAAGGAGCCCTGCAGTTGTTTCTTCTTCTTCTTCTTTTTTTTTTTTTTTTGATACGGACTCTCACACTGTCTCCAGGCTGAAGTGCAGTGGCGCAATCTCAGCTCACTGCAACCCCTGCCTCCCAGTTTCAAGCAATTCTCCTGCCTCAGCCTCCCAAGCAGCTGGGACTACAGGCATGGACCACCACACCCAGCTAATTTGATTTGATTTGATTTTTTGTATTTTTAGTAGAGGTAGGGTTTCATCATATTGGCCAGGATGGTCTCGACCTCTTGACCTCGTGATCCACCCGCCTCAGCCTCCCAAAGTGCTGGGATTACAGGCGTGAGCCACTGTGCCCCGTCAGTTTCTTCTATGAATTAGGTGTCAGGTCTTCTCCTGAGAGTGGAGAGGCTGGAAGAGAAGGGAAAGTTTGTGGTTTAATGGAGGCTTGAGCACGCTGATGAAGGATGAGATGCAGAGAATGGCCCAGCATCAGTCCAACAATCACCAAGGCATGGAGGGCCCCGGTGGGCTGGAGACCTCAGGGTTTTGGTGGCATCAGTCACCCTTGGTGGCCAGGCAAGAAGTAAAGTGGGCAGAGAGCTGGGTGGGCACAAGATTGGGTGTGGACAGAAATGTAGAAAGAAGGCAAAGGAAGAAGACATTGAGGGTGGGGGATAGGAGACTCCAAGGAAGGAGGGTGAGGCTGACGGAAGAGAAGGGGGTCCAGATCCTGGCGGTGCAGCTGGGCAGGAGGCTGCTCAAGGAGGGCACTGGCGACCTCCTATATGGTGACAGTCCCAGGTGCTGGGGGAGTGGTGGTCAAAGTGGAATGGTGGGCTCTGGGTCGTGCACATGTTTCTTGAAGTCCTTAGAGAAAGACAGGTATGGAGAGGAAGGGAATACCAAACGCCAGGGACCATGGTGCTTTCGGGGGTTGGTTCCACACCATGGTGAGAATGCCCTGAGAAGTGAGGGGCTCCTCTGAAGCATTGAGCCTCATGAAGCTCCTGGGTGCTGCCCAGAGGCTGAGCAGCCACACCCAGGTCTAGTGCTGGGAGCTCAGCAGATGTGAGGAAGAACAGAAAAGTTGCAGCCTGGGTCCTGTGCCCCAGCTCAGCCGTGCCCACACCACCTCTGCTCAGGTCTGCCTGCTGTCCCCTGTCCCAGAGGCCTGCCTGGCTGGCCCTTCTCAGAGAGCCCCCGGCAATCACATGGCTAGCCGCCCACCTGCTGGGCGCTCCTTGCTGCTCATGTCGCCCCCTCACCTGCAGGTTTGTCATTCTGTGCTGTCTTCCCACTGGGCTGCGGGCCCCGGAGGGCAGGGCTTTGGTTTTGCTCACTGTCGAGTGCCCGGAGCTAGCATAGTGCCTGGCATGTGATGGGCATCCAGGATTTGCTCTGAAGGGGGCTGCAGGGAGATGGCACAGGGCTTCGTGAGTTGCAGGAAGGGCTTTGGGTTTTGTTCCACACTCCAAGCCTGAGCCATTGGAGGGAGTGAGCAGGTACAATGGGACCAGTTTTAGCCTTTGACAGGGCCTCTCTGGCTGCTGGCGGTGGGGGGGGGGTGTTGTTTGTAGGGGCAGAAAAGGAAACACGGGGCCTGCCAGGAGCCCCTTCCTGCAGTCCAGGCGAGGGAGGAATGTGGGCGGCCTCAGATCCTGAAAGCATAAGGGCCACGCTGGAGACCAGCTGCAGCGGCATGGAGCTCCCAGCACACGCTCCGTCCAGGGGAAGGGGAGGTGGTGGGTGGACAATGACAATGCCTGTCTGCCCCTCAACATGCACAGAGCCAGGCTCACTGTGTCAAGGAGGGGCAGGCACCTGGATAGGAGCCAAGATGTAGCCAAAGGGGAGAGGTGCAGGGTGAAGCAAGGGAGGCCGGCTCTGAAAAGTCCCATCCCAGGCCAGGGCAGCTGGAAACTGAATCCGACCCCTGGACCCTTTCAAAGCAACATGGTCTCTCTCTTTTGCTACAGAGCAAGCCACACTTAGTGCCAAGGAAGGATTCTTTCTTGTGCCTCCCCCAACTTTTGTGTAATTATGCTCTTGTTGAGTACGCCTAATGTGAGTGGCAGTACACGCGGTGGTTAAGAGCTCAGAGCCAGACTGCTTGGAATCAGACTGTAGCTCCACAGTCACATGCTGTGTGACTGGGGACAAGTTAATTAACCTCTCTGTGCCTCAGAACCCCGTCTACACAATGGGGATGACATCGAGAGCATCTGCCTCATGGGCTTACTGTGAGCGAGCATTAAATAAGACAGAGTGCAGAAGGTCCTTAGCAGAGTTGGAGGACAAGCTAGAGAGGGAGGCTCCTGTAAGCCGAAGTTTTCAGGGAGTGACTGTCACAGAGTAAGACAAGGGGCTGGCGGGACAAGGTCTGAGGAGTGGCCACAGGATCTGGGGACAAGGAAGCAGTTTGTTACTCCTGGCTGATTTTTCTTTGAAAACAGGACAGGCTTGTGAATGGTCTTATAAACTTTGAGGAGGGAGGGGCCTCCCTCTGCTTTTCTCTGTGTCTGCAGGTGGGTTCCTGGGCCTCAGCCTCCCCAGCAGGTCTGGATGGGAGCATCCACAGAGTAACAGGCCTCTCGGGCTGGCTCTGCCCATCACTGGATTCTCTCCTGAGGACTCCTTCTAGTGCACACTGGACAGCCTCTGCTCTGCAGGAAACTGAAGAAGGGCCGAGGTGATTCTGCTGCAGCCAGACTCACGGTGGAAACGAATCAGCTGAGTTCACAGTGCACCTTCTCCCACCTATGCCCACCAATGAGCTTTCAGAAGCATCCACTACAAGGTGATTGCTTTTGCAAGAAAAAACAGATAGACCTGGAGATCATTTGAGTACCTTGACCTCGGGCATGGTTCTCATTGGGCCCACCCTGTCTTTGAGTCTGGAGGACTCCCCAGATCAAGGGCTCCTCCAAAGTCACCATCAGGGGCTGTCCTTCTTCAGACCATGGCCTGCCTGCCCGTTGCCCTTCACACCCTGCTCCACTCTGTCTCTTGCATAATGACTGACAATTGCATGGCATTTACCCTTCATGAAGCTCTCCCAAGTCCATTATTTCATTGACCTTCTGTCTCCCATCCGAGGACTGCTGGCTCCATGAGTGCTGGCACCAACAAGTAGACGGCTGCTGCAAAGGATGCTGGGCTGTGGCAGAGGTGCTAGAGCCAAGCAAGCACCATGCCGGGGGCAGGAGGTCAGCGCAGGCTTCTCGGAGGAGGTGAGAAGAATCCACTGGCCGAGTGGTATCTTGACTATAGAAAGGTTTTATGCAATTCTGACTTTGCCACATGTTAATATGCCTCTGTAGGTTATGTAAGGAATAATGAATAGAGGAATTGAGACAAGTCATAATTACTGGTGGCCTCATTGTTTCTAGACAACTCCACAGAAAATGCCAGAATGTATATAGTAGTGTCTGGAAATATATGTGTGTGTGTGTGTGTGCACACATATTTTAATCATATAAAATCTACTGAACTGTTCAGACTCCTCCAAGCCAGAGAAAAACTATCTGCTATGATATTTTCATTTGACCCCAACATTTTTATGCTGAAATTCAAGAAGAGGCTTCTGCTGCTCCCCACAACTCCCCCCAACCCAGGTTTTTTCTAGGTAGAAGCTATGGATTCAGACAGACCCGGACCTGACGTCACATTTGACCTCAGTCAACTCCTCTGAACCTCCAGCTCCTCCCTTGTGATCCTTCCTGGGGTTGCAATGAAGCCTTGTATGTGGAGGCATCTAGCCACATGCCAGGCCCGTAGAAAGTGGCCAGTAAGTGTTGGTTTTCTCTTTTCCCATAGCCTGCTTTTAAACGCTGTCTCAGCTCGGTAGAATGCAGCATGGTACCTGGCACAAAGATGGTGCTGCATAAATGCCTGGTGAGTGGAATAGACTCAGGGTGAGACAAACCACGCAGAGAACACAGGTTGATAAACGAATCCCATCCTGGAGTCCTCGGCTTTCCCATTTGATGGAAACCACGATGCTAGACTTTGAAGTCATCTTCCCCAGTGGCCATAAATCCTGCCAACGAGTTATCAGACAGTAAAGGGTTTTCTTGTGATGTTTTAGCACTCTCTTGAACAATAAAGGTGACCCTTTGGCCTCACTTATCACATTTCATGATAAAGTCAGGCCCCAGTGAGGGGCCAGTTTGGAGATCATAGAAACATTTGCTTGAAAGCAGAAGATAATACCCATTCAAGACAAGGGCTTCAGATGGGAGAATTCCATGCAATATAAAATCCCAACTCCATTTCCACCACAATCCACTTCTTTAGAAACTCAAATCTGATTTGGGTCTCAAAGGAGAAAATTAAAACCAGAAACGGAGACGTGAAAGCCAATTTTGTTTTTTTCTGTATGTGTGGCAACATTTTAAAAGATAGAAATGCAAATGCCCTCCTGTCAGGATTCTACTCTCAACAAGGTTAAATTTTTCACTGAGCTATTATTCTCAACAGCAAATTTGTGACTTCACAGACTTATAAATATTTTGCTGATATGCATGAAATTTCAATTACATGCAAAGAAGAAGAGGACTGGAATTTCTACAAGCAGATACTGTCTTGTCTGCCACTATATCCTCAGCCCCTTGTGCAAGACCTGGCCCATAGCAGATGCTCGTCCAATATTTGCCTAACAAATGAATTAAACCATAGTCTCAAACATAATCATAACGCCATAATCAGTTTGGCAAACATTTTAGAGTCACAATGCACTTTTACCCTGTCTCAAGCAGTTCAGCCTATTGTAACACAGAACCATTGACCAGGTGGCTTTAAACAACAGAAATTTATTTCCGACAGTACTGGAGGCTAGGAAGTCCAAAATCCAAGTGCAGCAGATTCAGGTCTGGTGAGGGATCACTTCCTCACAGACAGCTCCTTCTCACTCTATCCTCATGTGGCAGAAGGGGCAAAGGGTCTCTCTCAGGGCACTTTTATACGTGAACCAATCCCATTAATGAGAGCTCTGCTCCCACAATCTAATCACTTCTCAAAGGCCCCACCTCCTAATGCCATCAGTTTAGAAGTGAGGATTGTAACATAGAAATGTTGGGGGGGACACAAACATTCAAACCACCGCACACTCCTGTCAGTAGAAAACGCAAAACACTTCAAATCTGATACGTCCAGATTTCAGAACAGATATTCCTCCAAAGGAAAATACATGGACACCTCAATTTCCTATCAGGTCACAAGTCAAACTCTGCTCAATTTCCTATCAGGTCACAAGTCAAACTCTGGCCAGCCCCATATCTAGGCTGAACATGCCTCCTGAGTTGAGTTAGCTGTCTTACTCTCATTTCTCATTTGAGAAGTGTCACATACAGCAATGCAGTGGCCTTCAATTTGTTCTTTGTCAGTCACCTGCAGGCATCGCACCTGCATAAATGACTCCATGAAACTCTTAAGAAGACTTGAAAGTTAGGGATCCATCCACCTCCAGCTGTCTAGTGTGGTGTGTTAGAAAGAGTGCAGGACTGGGCCCTATACTGAAAAGAAACTACTGGAAGGAAACAAAAGCTGAGTCATACAGAAACAACTGAGACTACAGAACAAGAAAGGCCAGATAAGAGTGGGGAACGGAACAGAGTCAGGGGTCTCATGCAGTTGCACACCATATTTTTTATTATGACATGAAGACAACAGAGGCAGCAGCTCGGTGAGGTTAGGAGAGTTATCTGAACCAGGCTCCCTTGTGAAAGTTCAAGAAAAGCTAATTAGCACAAAAATGAGCAACAGGAAGAAATCAGGGAACACCTTATACCAAGTTCTTGTAGGAAAAAAGGGAATAAGAATCAGATTAATATCCCTACAGACAATGAAAACACACCAGAGACACTCACAAAACACATGAAACTGAAACCTACTTTAAAAAAAAAAAAGCTAAAACGCATGGGGGATAAAATATAAGACACAATGGAAAAACATAAATTAGAACTTGAAAAACTTAAAAAAAAAGAGAGAACTAAGAACTAGAAATAGAAGAAAAATTCATTTTAGAAATGAAGATAAAACCAGAACACAATTCCAAAGAATGCAATTAAACATGCCCTAAGAGAAATCAAAGCTAAAAAGCTATTAAGTTTTTTAAACAAAACTAAAAATAAAATAAAGAGACAAAGTGTTGAGAGGATGTGACCAAATATTGAAAATAGTCAAAGAAAGTCTAATAGGTAAATAAGGGGAAGCTCTGGAAAGTAGAATGAAAGCAAGAGAATAGAAAATACTAAACACTATAATTCCAAAACTCTCTTCTAGAAGAAAAACATAAGATTTGAAGATACGTATTGAAAGAGCACACTGTATATCTAGAAAAATTTACCAAGAACAACCAACACCATAAGAGTCTATTAAAACCACAGGCTGTAAGGAATAAGTCCTTTGAAAGCTTAAGAACAAAGACAATGTGATTTATAAGGTAAAGAAAACTATCAGATTTGGTATCAGATTTTTAAAAATAGTAACAGTTTATGCTAGAAAATGGAATAACTTAAGATACACAAAAGGAAAAAATGCAAAGCAAGGATTTTATACCCAAGAAAAACCAGTTTTCAAGAATAGAGAGTATAAAGATGACACAAACTGTCATCAACATGTAGCAACGAGAAAATATTGTTAGCCAGGTGTAGTGGCTCACCTGTGTAAGACCAGCCTGGGCAATGTGGCAAAAGCCTGACTCTACGGAAAAAAAAAAAAAAAAAAAAGCAAAACTTAGCAGGGCATGGTGCTGATGGTGTGCACCTGTAGTTCCAATTACTCAGGAGGCTGAGATGGGAGGATCATCTGAGCCCAGGAGGTCGAGGCTGCAGTGAGCCATGATTGCACCACTGCACTCCAGCCTGGGTGACAGAGTGAGAACCTGTCTCAAAGAAAAGAGAAGAAAAAAGAAAAGAAAAGAAAATATTGTTTCTGCAGCCCTTCCTAAGGAATCTACCAGAGAATCAGCTGCAGATGACCAAAATGATAGAAAGGCATTAACATGAAATATCTACTTACCTGTTGAACTAGGGACAAAAGACAGCTTAAAGAAGGCACGCACTGGCCATATGTCCTGACAATGGAGATATAATACAACAACAACAATCGAGAGAAGGAGGAGACACATGCACAAGACATTCTTGACAGTTTTCAGTCATCATAATTGGTCATATCAGTGTTATGAGACTGTTTTGTGTGTAAGGTGAGATAATACAAATGAGTAATTATGGGATATTTAAATTCTAGCATCCCTTGTGCCTTTCAAAATCAAGATGCCCAGGTGTGGAAGAAAGTAGTTATAGATGTAATCTAAAGAGGTTAAGTTAAAAAACAAACCAAAAACCTATAGTCCGGATCTGAATTAGAAACATCATTATAAACTTATGAGGCATGTTTTGCATAGTCTAGGTATCCTAGCTCTGGCCACTGAAAGACCTAGAAACAATCTGGTCACCACATGCAAACATTAACCCAGAGACTTAAATGTAAGAGCTAAGATTAAAAAACTTCCAGAAGAAAACAGAGGCAGAGAAAAATATTTGCGACTTTGGGACAGAGAAAAATGTCTTAGACGGAAAAAAAAAAAAGTCTTGATCATCTAAGAAAAAAAATGGATCAACTGGACTTCATTAAGTTAAAACTTTCTGCTTTAAAATAACACTATTAATAACCACTTACAATGAATGAATTTTATAAAATCTAAATTATACTT
>CAUYLG010074892.1:0-44405 GCA_963573385.1 Cacajao melanocephalus
TTTTTGGTTTTTTATATGGTAATTTGTAGGCTGTCTAATTGCTAGGGAAGGCATTGCTCATATTTAATTTTTTGCTAGCTTTTTTTTTTTTTTTTTTTTGCTTTTTTTCTTTTTTGATACAGTCTCTCTCTGTCGCTCTGGCTGGAGCACAGTGGCACCATCTCAGCTCCCTGCAACCTCCGCCTCCCAGGTTCAAGCAATTCTCCTGCCTCAGCCTCCCAAGTAGCTGGGATTACAGGCACCCGCCGCCTTGCCTGGCTAATTTTTGTACTTTTAGTAGAGATGGAGTTTCACCATGTTGGCCAGGCTGGTCTCAAATTCCTGACCTCAGATAATCCATTCACCTCAGCCTCCCAAAGTGCTGGGATTACAGGTGTGAGCCACCACACCCAGCCAGTTGCTAGGTATTTAATTCATTCAAACTAATATTTATTGAATCCCATTCTGAACCAGACACTATTTTCAGAATTCATTGGTACAGAGATGAACAGTACTGTCAGAATCTTATGGGAGGTTATCTTTAACTAATTTTTGATATTTGGGACTCAGTCTTACTCAGTCATGAAGGCCGGAGTGCAGTGGTGCAATCCTGGTTCACTGAAGCCTCTGCCCGCTGAGTTCAACCAGTCTTCCCATCTTGACCTCCTGAATAGCTAGGGCCGCCGACACTCACCACCACGCCTGGCTAATTTTTGTATTTTTAGTAGGGACGAGGTCTTGCCATGTTGCCTAGACTGGTCTCCAGCTCCTGAACTCAAGTGATCTGCCTGCCTCAACCGTGCTGGGATTATAGGCCTGAGCCACAGTACTTGGCACTCCAGGAGGTTATTTTTTTAAAGAAGAAGACAGTATACAAATTAACAAATAAATGAAAAGATAATTTAGATAATATTATGTGCAGTGTTGAAAGTTAAGTGACATGTAATTGACATGAAAGTGGGCTATGTTTTTAGTATTTAAGCAAGAACTTTCTGAGAAAGTTAAACTACAAATTCAGTGCCACGTAAAACCAAGCCTTGTGAAGGCCCGGCTATAGAGTATTCCAAGGAAATGAAGAAAATTGAAATGACTCTGAGGCAGAAATCAATGTCATGTTTAGTTTTTCAAACTTTTACAGTGTACATGATGGCAAAGATTTTTTAATAGTTATTTTATTTTCCATAGTCTCTCTGGTGTTATTTTCACAGTGAGAAACAATTTATACTCAAACTTTATTTTCAAGGTCTTTTTCTCAATAATATATTAAAAGTGGAAGGGGAGGAATTATTTTAGCCTTCAGTGCTAATCTGCTAATTTGTTTTTAGTTAAGGATAACCTACACATTATTCTAATTGATTCTTGAACACTGTGAAAATTTTTTTATGAATATACATACAGTGAAGCGTGTGATAATTCAAAAATGCTAATAAAAGTAGATCAAAAATTATCTAAAATTTAGCACAAATGCCCTTTTTACATGTATGTTGTTTTATATGGGGTGTTTCTTTTTTTTTTTTGGCCAATAGTGTTTGCAGATATTTTCCCATGTTAGGAAATACAGGTTTACAGTAACTTTATGAGCTGCGGAGTCTTCAGTTGTGTAAATGACGCATACTTTATTTAAATAATTCTACGTAATGGCATATCTCTGTTAATAATTTTTCACTATTTTTTGAAGTATATCGTTAAAAACAACACGTATCTTCTTTGATAACTCCTTAGAATAAATATCTAAATGTAAAATTGCTCTTCAGGAAAGTTATAATAATTTACATTCCTAAGAACAGTGAGTATACAGTGTATGCCTATTTCCCACCACCTCATGAATACTGGCTCTTGTCAGTCTTTATTTTATTTGCCAATCTGATGCAGAAAACCTCTTGTAAAAGAAATGGCATTTTCCCTCAATACAAGTGAGATTGAATGGATTGTGATTTTGTTACTTGCCATTTTTACTTTGAGAATTGCTTTATCAGATCATCTGCTTTTTTTTTTACTGTGGAATCTGTCTTTTTAAGAATTTTTTAAAGAACAGATAATAAGCCTTTTCATTTGTAGGAAATAACATTTCCTTAATTCAACTTGTTTACATATGTGTTGTACTTTTTTCAATATGCATGGTTTTATTTTTTAAATGTTTATATTGTCAAAATAAATACCTTTAGACTTGTAAATTTGTCATGTTTTTAACAATCTTGTGTTTCTCATACATTAAGACTTTTTACTACTTTTAAAATTACATTATATATTTACATCTGTATCGATAAATTCTTTCCATTTATAAACTTACTACCATAAATATCGTGTGGTTTAAAAAATTATAATTGGCTAAAAAAGCTCCCAAATACTTTCGTGCTATCTCTACTTTGCATACTTTAGTAGCTTCATGTCTAACTCCTATTTTCCTAATTTATAGTGTAGTACATCATGGTTAATAGATACTATGCTTTGTTTTTGTGTGTGTGTATGTCCCTGGCACACTAACTATCGCCCTGGTATTATTGTCTCTATGAGTTGGGATTCGGTTTGAGATACCAGTAATTACAGTAGATATTTTTAAGTATAAAGGGACTTAATTAAGTAGGCACTTACAAAGTCATTAAAAGGCACATGTTAAAATAACATATACAGAACTGTCCCTGGATGTAATTAGAAAGCTAGGAAATCAGGAAGCTGTCAGTATAGCTGCTCCTTGCAAGTATATACTGCCTGTGGTGTAATTTATCCATCCGGAAGAAACTGCTACAACTATTTGCTCCAGGGCTAAGCTGCATTTAGTATAGTTGTGATGACAACACAAATGTTTTACACTCTGCCTCTGAGCATTCACAAAACTAGTGCCTGGATGCTGGGACCACAGAAAAAAGGTACATATAGTATGTGCATTTTTGCTAGCAGAAGCAGAAGTAGTAGCCAGAGCCTCTGCCTCAGTTATACCTTCCTATTTTCACATGTGGGCCTTTTATTGGCCCACATATCCAGAACTCTAGATGCAAGAGAGTTTGGGAAGTGTACTTTTCTTTTTTGCTTTCTAGCTTCTAGAGGAAGACCGGAGAATAAAGTGAATGTTGGATATCAGTCTTTCATATTCATCACAGTCATTTAAGATAGGAAATGATCATATAGATAGAAAATGATGAAAACTGGTTGAGAATTTTGTCTTACTCTTAGATTAATTTATGTGAGGAATTTGTTTGTTGTCTTCTTTCAGCACTTGCTAGAAGTAAATTCTCTGAAGCACCTGACAAGACTGACACTACAAGATCGCATTACCAAGTCTCTTCTTCATTTGCACAAGAAGAAAAAACCTCCCAGCATCAGTGCCCAGTTTCAGGTTATTTCCTGTTTTGCTTAAAACAAATAAGAATCTTTTAGGAATAAATATGATAATGAACCAAATTTCTCCTAGAATAATTGTTTTCAAATTGCTTTTTAAATTACCTCTTCCATTCTTCTCAAATCATCTATCTCCAAAGCTCTTTTCATGTGGTAGATATTTATGAAAATAAGCGAAATATCTGGTAGGT
The DNA here is from genome assembly GCA_963573385.1 of Cacajao melanocephalus. Lineage (NCBI taxonomy): Eukaryota > Metazoa > Chordata > Mammalia > Primates > Pitheciidae > Cacajao > Cacajao melanocephalus. Next base: position 3,507 of record CAUYLG010074892.1, read on the forward strand.
AACAGTGCTTTGCGTAAGTTTACTGTTTCATATTTATATCACAGAAGCAGTGTTCACTGTTGAATAAAAATTTTCTTATTCATGATAGGTATATCTGTATAGGTAAACATTTTTTAAAATGCTTCTTATACAGCTAGGATGTTTGAACATAAATTGTCCACTAATGTATTATTGTGTATGATCTTGTTTGATTTATAAGCACAGTTCTTCAAATTGTGGGCTAGAAATGTCATTTTATTTTAGATAATTTTCACCATAGACCTAAAGAAAAATTTGAATCTGTGAAGGCTATTTGGTCACTTGCTTTTCTCTTTAAAAAAAAAAAAAGAAAAGAAAAAGAAAGCAAGACCAAGGAACCAAATAACTCATTATGTGCTAATAAGCTTAAAGGAAAGGGAATTGAGTTTAATGAAATCACTACCATGAATTTTAAAAATCCTTCTTAATAGTCATATGGGGTAAAGACATTTAGTTGGGAAGAATGAGAAGATAGGGTTTGGGCAAGTCTGTCTTTACCTTGCTGCTGTCCTCACAATCCAGAGTCTGGATGTTTGGTTAGTAGATTAGAAATGCAGAAATTAATGGGTTATAGGAAAAAAAATCATGTTGAGTATACAAGTTTATGAGTATACAACATGAGTCATAAGCAGATTTAATACAATTGTTAGTTTTTTAGCATATTTCTCCCTGATTAGCAAATCCACCTGGTAAGCCAAATTCTGATCAAAAGGTAATTTGGTAAGCTCGGTGTCTGAAAAGGGAACATTAATCTCATGATTATGAAAGGTAGAACTATTAAGCTGTTAAGTGTCCTTTGTTTTGTTACCTTGGATCTTTTACACATGGCTTGCATACTGAAATCATTCTTTAATCTGAAGAATACTATATAGCTAGTACAATAAAAACTTAGTTATAATCACAATCCTATTGTGTCTTTTAAAATCCTTCCAAATTCACATATTCTCAATCTCTATTCATGAATTATATTTAATTTTTAGAAAAAGGGTCCTCTTTAATATTTCTAATAGACCATTAAGTTGTTACAAAAGTAATGAGTTAATTTTTGATTATTTAGAAAATACAGATGAGCAAGAACAAGTGAGATTCATCTACCATCCTTAGATAATAACCAATGTGTAGTATATTTTTTAGGCCCTTTGCCAAATATTTACACATACGCATTTTCTAATAGGTGTTGTTTAAGTTTTCCTCCAATCATTCTAAGATAAATACTATTATTATTACTATAAAGCTGAGGAAACCAAGTAATAGACGAGGAAACTGCAGGTGGTTGAAATGGATGGCATTCAGCTATCTTTAGTTCTGTGCCCTTCCTTGAAGGCTTATTTTCATCAAAATGAAGTCATAGAACTCATAAAGGGTTAGCTGATATAGGAATTGCCCTTCTGCTATAAACAACCAGAAACTGGACAAAAGGTAGAAGTCAAATATTTTCAGATATTAGACAGTAAGCATTACAGGACTCCAATCTTCGAGAATAGGGGAAATAAATAAGGAAAGCCCCAGATTAACACCTAAAGATAATTTGCTACAGCTCAGGAAGAGGAAATCCAAACTAATGCCAATGGTCTTGGTAATTGAAGAGATGGAGATAGAAAGGTAGAGGCAACTAGAATTTGTAAGGCAGAGTAAAGAGGAGACGGAAATTGTATGAAGAGAAAGAGCTAGAGATCTGAGGGGTTTTCTTGAGTCTCTGTGGCCAACTACTGATCTGTGCATATGTGGGTTAAAATTCCGTGAGACTGGGGAAAGAACCACCTAAATCCTGTAGACCTAATAATTTCTGGTATTTATACAGGATTAGAGGAGTAATTCTATTCTCACCAGCCAGAATGAAATGACCTTTTATTATATGAGGTATTAGGTATAATCCTCAGAAAGACATTGTTTTAGCTATGGGACCGAAATAGTCCTAATGTAAAGGCTTCTCTGACCCTGCTCTCACAAAGCTAAAAAGCAAGTCTTAAAAGAATCAGACTGATCCTAAGAAACTTACCTGCATGTTAAGAAAAATGTTTGTCACTCTTTAAAAGATACAACAAAATCCAACAATGTAAAATACGGTGTCTAACATCCAATCAGAAATTACTAGACAGGCAAAGAGGAAAAAACCCCTAACAAGGGGGAAAAACCAGTAATTAGAGACAGACTTTAAAATGACGAAGATGATGTAAATAGTAGGTAAGAATTTCAAATTAGCTACTATATATCTTTTAAATATGCCCAAAGATATAAAAAAAACATGAATATGATGGGAACAAAATAGATTTTTTATTTTGGAAGGTGATAACAGAGTCTCTGGACACTTCCTCAGGGATGGAGTTGTTCTATCCTCTCCTCTCTTTCACTGCATGTTGGAACCAATAAGGGCCATTTGTATTATGAAAAAGAAAAAAAAAATGAAGATATGAAAAAGACTCAAATGGAACTTTTACAGATAAAACAGGTAATATTTGACAATTAAAAAAAAAGCTAAATTGGATTAACATCTGTTAGATAGTCCAGAAGTAGTACATTTGAAGTCATAGTTTATTAAAGCCCAGAGAACAACAACAAAGATGTAGAAAAACAAAATAGCAATAACTTGTGGGGCAATATGATGTGGTCTAACATAGATGTAATTGGATCTCAGAAGGAGAGGAAAGGGAATAAGCCATAGAAAAACGTATCTGAAGAAATAATGACCAAAATATTTTCTGATTTGATGGAAAAAAAAAAAAACACAAAACTAGAGAGACATGCAGTATTTATGCATGGACCTGTATTTCAAAGTCTGGTCACTTCATAGCACTATGTCTCTACTTCTTGGTTTTTTTTAAAAGAAGTTTTGTGGCTTTCTCCTGATAAAATTAGTCATACACATGCTGTTGCTTGTTATAGCTACTAAAACTTGCTGGTAAAACTGCTGCCCCTCTCCATACCCAGCTGCCTAGGGATCTACAGATTGCTAGGAAATATATCCACCATTACATCAACAGTCAACTTACTCTTTGCTTCAAGTGGTGAAAACCAAGTTTTTCTCTTCCCTGACTTAGGGGTCTTTCTAACTGTGGGTATAAGGAAGATGTAGGATACATTAAGCTTGTTTTTTTGTAAAACTATGAATTCCCTTTGAAAAAGCTGATTGGTTGGAAGAAAATAACCTGCTTTTAATTGTAGCTCTAGTAGTTGAGTCATTACTCAAATCAAACCCAAGCTGATGTTCTCTGAACATATATCTATATGTTAAGTTTTCTAAAATAGCTACATATTACTTTTATCGTCAGAGGAAAAGCGTCTCAAAAAGAATATATCTTTTAAAAGATAGTTTATAGCAGCAGGAAGCAGATTGGTAGTTGCTTGGGGTTGTGGCTCAGGTAGTTACTGACTGCAGATGGGCAGGAGGGAGCTTTTTGGGGTGATACAGGAGTTCTAAAACTGGACGGTAGTGATAGTTGCACAACTGTGTAAATTTACTAAAACTCATTGATATGTGAACTACAATGTGTATATTTTAATAGTATGTAGGTTTTATTTCAATAAAACTGTTTAAATCAAAAAAGTCACCATTAAAATAAGAAAAAGAGCAAGACCAAAAAAGGACTCATATTTGTAATCTATGAAGAACTAAAAATCAGTTTTTTAAAAGGGAGAAAACCTAATAGATAAATGGACAAAAGTTTCAAATGGGCAATTTATCAGAGATGTTATCCAGAAGGCCAATATACCTGTGTAAAACCTGTTCAACGTTATGATTCATGAGGGAAGTGCCAATTTAAACCACAAAGCACACTTGCCAGCATGGCTGAATAAACTGATTACACAACATGTTGACAAGATTGGTGACCATCCAGAACTCTTATATGGTACTGTTGAAATGTAAATTGCTACAAGCACGTTGAAAAACAGTTAAAAGACAAGTATAAGCATGTTCATAGCAACATTTTTCATAATAAACTGGAAACAACAAAATACTCATCTCTTAATGGATAGTTTAATGGTAGTATAGCCAAATAATGGATTACTAGTATACAGCACTAAAAATGTACAAAATAGAATTGTATGCAACAAATGCAAAATAGTACATAATGTATTTTTCCATTCATATGAACTTTAGTAGTAGGTAAAACTAACTTACTAACTTACCATCTTAGAAGTAAGAATAATAGTTACCATTGGTTGGTAACTGTTATAAATAATAGTTACCATTGGTTGGAGTGTGGAGGTAAGAGTAGATAGCTATTATGACTCAGAAGTCATAAGACTTCTGAGATTCTGATTATATATATTTAATTTGGGCGCTAGTTATAAGAATGTCTTCCTTTTGTAGTCATCATAATTTATACTTATGATTTTAATATTTTATGTGTATTATTATTATCATCATTATTTTGAGACAGGGTCTCATAAAATGTTGCCCAGGCTGGATTCCAACTCCTGAGCTTAAGCTATCCTCCCTTCTCAACCTCCCAAGTAGCTGTGGCTACAGGCATGTGCCACTGTGCCCAGCCTTATGTGTAATGTACTACAGTAGCATTTGCAGGAAAAATGAACACTTAAAAGTTTAAAAATTTGTATGTTGATGTAATATATTTCACAACAGTAACGGGTCTAATAGTTGTAAGACTTCTTTGTTTTACTTGAACTTGTGAAATGTCGACTCTTAAGTAGACTATGTCAAGTTAGGTTTGTATATTGTAATCCCTAGAGCAGCTACTAAAACACAGTACTAAGATACAGCTGAAAAGTAGATAAATTAGTATGGAATACCAAAGTATATTGAACAGAGGGGAGGGCCACCTCACCAAAGAATGTACACAGAGGGCAAATAAGCATATGAAAAGACATTCCACATTATATGTTATTAGGGAATTGCAAATTAAAACAAAAATGAGATACCACAGCACAGATATTGGAATGGCAAAAGTCCAAAAGAATGACAACACCAAATGCTGATGAGAATGTGGAGCAACAGGAACACTCACTCATTCATTAGTGATGGGAATGCGAAATGATACAGCTACCTTGGAAAACAGTTTGACAGATTCTTATAAAACTGTATTTTTACCATATGATCCAGCAGTCACAACTTCTTGGTATATACCCAAATGAGTTGAAAACTATGTCCACACAATAACCTGTACACAGATATTTATAGCAGCTTTATTCATAATTGCCACAACTTGCAAACAATCAAGATGTCCTTCAGTAGGTGAATGGATAAATAAACTATGGTACATTCAGAGAGTGATTCAACACTAAAAAGGAAAGAGCTTTCAAGCCATGAAAAGGCTTAGAGGAACCTTAAAAGCATATTACTGAGTGAAAGAACCCAATGTGAAAAGGCTACATATTATAAGATTTCAAATACATGGCATTCTGAAAAAAATCAAAACTATAGAGACAATAAAAAAGATCAGTAGTTGCCAGAATTTAGTTGGGGGAGGATGAGTAGGCAGAGTACAGAGAACTTTAGGTTAGTCAGATTAATCTGTATGATTCTGCAGTGGTGACTGAAAGTCTATATATTTGTTTAAATCCATAGACTGTGCAACATAAACAGTGAACCCTAATGCATATTGTGGACTGTAGTTAATAATCATGTGTCAGTATTGGTTCATCACATATAACACACTAATGCAAGATGTTAATTATAGGGGAGATTGTGCATGTGAGGGTAAAGGGGCATGTGGGAATTCTCTTTATGTTCTGCTCATTTTTGCTGTGAACCTAAAACTGCCCTAAAAGTCTATTTTAAACAGGCAGAGGATGAGAGGAGGAAGACAGGAACAAATGAGAGAGGACAAACAGAAGGCCAATAATAAAATTGGTACCCTTAAATCCAACTATACTAATTATTAACAATGTAAATGCTGTAAATGGTCCAATTAAGAAATGGATATTATTTAATTGGATAAAATAACAAGACCTAACTGTATGTTATCTACAAAAAAAACCTCTTTAAATAACAATGACACTAAAGGGTTAAAGTTAAAAATAGAAAAAAATCATGCGAACAAAAACCAAAAGAAAGCTATAGTGACTATAGTAGAGTCAGACAAAGTAGACTTAAGAATAGAGAAAATTACCAGGGATAAAGGGACATATTTCATAATGATAAAAGGTGCAGTTTACCAAGAATACATAACAGTCTTACGTGTATATTCATCTAATAACAGAGCTCCCCAATATCTGAACCAAAAACTGATAGAATTAAAAGAAAAATGGACAAATCTGCAATTATGCTTGGAAACTTCAGCATATCTCTTGGTAATTGATAATAGGGTAGGCAGACAATTAGGAAGGACATGGAAGACTTGAATAAAATGATTAACCTCCTTAACCTAACTGAAATTTATAGAACGACCCAGCCAACAATTGCAGAATATACATTCATTTTAAGTGCCCCTGAAATACTTACCAAGACAGACCGTAAACTAGGCCATAAAATCTTAACAAATTTGAGTTAAAATCACATAAAATGTATTTATAATAGAATTAAACCAGAAATCAAAGAAAAATATCAATCCCCAAATATTTAGAATATATAAAACAGACTTCTAAAAAATACATTTTTTAGAGGAAGGAAATTTTTAAAATATTGTAAATAGAATAAAATACCAAAATTTGTGCAATGCAGCTAAAGCAGTACTTCGAGGTTAATTTATAGCACTAAAATGCTTTTATTAGAAAAGGAGATAGGTCTCAATTCAATAATCTAAATTTCTACATTAATAAACTATAAAAAGAATATATGAAAAAGCAAGCAGAGAGAAGTGAGTAATAAAGATAACAGCAGAATTAAATGAAATGAAAATAGACAGAAAAATAGACCAAAAAAAAAAAAAAAAACCAATGACACCAAAAACTGGTTCTTTGAGCAGATCGAAAAAAATTTTATTTTCTGTTTGAGACAGAGTCTCACTTTGTTGCCCAGGCAGGAGTGCAGTGGTGCCATCTTGGCTCACTGCAACCTCCACCTCCCAGGTTCAAACAATTCTCGTGCCTCAGCCAGACACCACCAAGCCCAGCTGATTTCTGTATTTTTTAGTAGAGATGGGGTTTCACCATGTTGGCCAAGCTGGTCTCAAACTCCTGACCTCAGGTGATCCTCCTGCCTTGGCCTCCCAATGTGGTGGGATTACAGGTGTGAGCCACTGCACCTGGCCTGAGCAGATTAAAAAGTTGATAAACCTCTAGCTACTAATCAAGAAGAAAGAGAGAAGGTACAAATTACCATTATCAGGAATAAAAAAAGGGATGTCATTACATACTTTGTAGAGCAAGGGAATACTACCTTATTGGATACCCTCCTGAATCATTGAAAGTTGTAGGATACATGAGTTTGAATAAAGTTGTTTCATGAAATGTGAAGAAAAGTGGAAAAAAATCAATATTTTGATTATTCTAAAATACATCTGCAATATTTACTATTTTCATGCTATCTGCTTTAATACTAAGCTACCATCCTTATCCTTAATTACCTGTAATTTAACCAGTATGAGAATATACACAATGTGCTTTTCAAAAACAAATCTCTTTCTATGTGTGCCTCTACTTTTTGCATGTTTTCCTAGCATATTGATTACATTTATAAATTATTTACTAATAGTTTGGAATGGGAGAGTATGATAATTATATTGCTTTCTGTTGCAGGCATCATTAAGCAAGCTAATGGAAACACTTGGTCAGGCAGAACCATATTTTGTAAAATGCATTCGCTCTAATGCTGAAAAGGTAAAAATGTCCTATAAATGAGAGCACATATCTAAGCTTACTTCAAATTAAGGTTTAAATACTTTTAAGGAGAATAATTGGAGGGGAAGCACTAACTATACTATTTATAAGGAAAATAGCTGGGCACAGTGGCTTACGCCTGTAATCCTAGCACTTCGGGAGGCCAGGGCAGGGAGAACACGAGGTCAGGAGATCAAGACTATCCTGGCTAACACGGTAAAACCCCATCTCTACTAAATATCCAAAAAAAATTAGCCAGGTGTGGTGGCACATGCCTATAGTCCCAGCTACTCAGGAGGCTGAGGCAGGAGAATCTGTTGAACCCGGGAGGTGGAGGTTGCAGTGAGCCAAGATTACGCCTCTGCATTCCAGCCTGTGGGACAGAATGAGACTCCGTCTTCAAAAAAAAAAAATTTGAGATGCAAACACCTCTTGAAGTCCTGTCAGAAAAGAATTTTCTTTTTTTGTTGTTTTTTTGAGACAGAGTCTTGCTCTGGTGCTCAGGCTGGAGTGCAGTCGCACTATCTCGGCTCACTGCAATCTCTGCTTCCTGGTTTCCAGCGATTCTCCTGCCTCAGCTACCAAGTAGCTGGGACCACAGGTGTGTGCCACCACGCCTGGCTAATTTTTGTATTTTTAATAGGGGCAGGGATTTGCCATGTTGTCCAGGCTGGTCTTGAACTCCTGACCTCAGGTGATCTGCCCACCTTGGCATCCCAAAATGCTGGGATTATGGGCTTGAGCCACCACACCCAGTTGTAGGTTATCTTGTTACAGATTTTGTAGTGATTGGACTTTGTGGCCTCTATGGGTGACTGTGTTCTTTTTGAGTCTTTAAGGTCCTTTTTCTTCACAACCAGAGAAACCTGGAAGCTTGGTTTCTCTCTTTTCCCTAGGGTTGGGCAGTCAGAACTTTTCTGAAGCTACCAGCTGAGAGGTGAGCTTGTCCTACCTATCAGCTTAGTTATTATATATCAACCAGACAACCTCCAGTCAATCTCTAGATACTCAATGGTTAGCCATGCTTATAAACAGATAATTAACTTGGAGATCTGTTCTGGGTTAATCTTTTTTCCATTTGCTTTAGCTACCCTTAAGGTTCAATGATGCCTTGGTACTTAGACAGCTTCGATACACCGGGATGTTGGAAACAGTTCGAATTCGCCAATCAGGATACAGCTGCAAATATTCTTTCCAGGTTCTGTTTTTATAGTGATACTTACATATTTAGACATATCAAGTAAATGATTCTCACATATCTTGCTTGTTATTTCTTTGGGGCTTACTTGTTTATTTCCCTTCATTCTTCCTTTCCATTTCACCTTTTTTATACAGAATTGAAAAGGGATAGACAGTATTTACTTTCATTGAATGGCAGCAGTGTCATTAAGCTTATTGTAATAGAATCCAGTACTTGGCTATTGTCGTTTGATCAGAATGTTTGCTAATACTAAATTTACTCCTGATATAACAATTCTTTGCACTGACTTCTTCAGTAACTGAAATAGTTCAATGAGAATTATCTAGTCAAAAGATTCCATTTGGTTTTCCCTAAAGTTTTCTCAGCAGGATTTTCTTTCAAAGTAGCCTGCCAGCAAGGCTCACACCTACTCTTATCAGCAACTGCTGCTGTGGGTATGGAAATTATATTGAAGCTGTTTAGCAACTGAGCAAGTCTTTGCTGTTAATAGGATGGAAAGCCTCATTCTCAGTTATATCTTGTCCCCATCCTGCCACGTTTGCTTTTTTTTTTCTTGATAAAAATTTTAGGTTCTTGTTAAATAACTTTTTCTTTGGTCTTTTGTAAAGCTTTCTCAAAAGGGATAATTAGCCTCTGTGTTTTTTTTCTCTCATTCCCTTTCGATGACATGATATGTAGAACCCAATATCTTTCTCCGCCTCCTATGTTTTTCGAATCAACCTTTTATTTCTTAAATTAACAAGCACTTTCTTGGTTTCACCCTGTTTAAAAGAATGAGGAAAAGATTAATAAAATGATAATTAGTTTAAGGTCTTGTTTACATACACTACTTTCTGATTTTATAATTTTTTAAATTATTTTTCAGGATTTTGTGAGCCACTTCCATGTACTTCTTCCCCGAAATATTATTCCAACCAAATGTAACATTCAGGATTTCTTCAGGAAAATAAATCTTAATCCAGATAATTATCAAGTTGGAAAAACCATGGTAAATATAATATGTATAGCTCTTGTCAAAATTGAGTGCATTTATTTAAACAATAATTTTTGCCTGTGAGATTATTTATTAAAAAGTTAGTGAATCAGATATGAGAAGGCAGTTGGTTAGGCCCAGGTTTTTATTTAATTATATAGTCAGTATTAATCACATCACTCTGGCCAGTGCTCTAGTTCTGACTGTAATTTTAACTATCTAAACACTATCTCTCCGTAGATATTCTCCGACTCAACTTGCCCAAAGTTACCTTATCCAGATTCATCTGCCCTTAAATTTATCAACTACTTTCTTTCTCTGTCACCACTTTGCCAAAATTTCTCAGTCTAGAAACCATAATTGTCTTTGGTATACCGTTTACTTTAACTTTAATCCTTTTCGAAGTTTTAGTTTTTATTTTTTCTTCTTACAAAGAGATTCTCACATCTCTTTTCTGTTTCTCCATTTCTACTGCTTCCATTTTATTTTTATTCCTTATCTTTTCTCATCTGTATTGCTTATATAGTGAACAGCTTACTCATCTGATTCTAGTGTATTTGTCTTTCCATTTAATTTATTCTACTCATAATATTAAAGTGATTATCTTAATATACTTAGTTCTTTATGTCTGCCTCCTGCTCGATTATAACCCCCTGATAACCTCCTCGTTAAATCCAAACACCTTTCTCTTTTTTGAGAACCTTCAGATTGTGGCTTCACACTATTTAATATCTTTTTTTATGGAGATTGATTGTCCCATTGTCTCTTGTGCATGCTTTTATTATTATTTTTCAACCCTTTGTTTTTCTTAGGTGGGATCTTCTGTCTCTGGTCCTTATTAGTTTACCGTTTTCCTCTTTGGGCATATAATATCTGCCTGCTCTCAAATGAAAGCTATAACTTCTGTTTCTAAAGGGATATGTCTCCTTCACCTTTGCAGCCTCCCAACCCCTAAAAGAGTAAATAAAATAAATTTATTAGTAACTTTGGACAGTGAGAAGCTTTTAATGCATGCTGGATTTCAAAAAGACTGCTATTGGGTTATTCATGATATGATTCAAACTTCAAGATCTATGATTTTCAACTTTTTTCCCCACCCCAATACCCTCAAAAAATATGACATATTACCAGTAATACATTTACTCATAGCAATGGTTTCCCCAGTGGAGTAATGTATCACAATCTCTGGCGCTGGAATTTTGGTACTCCTGCTCACTTTGTCACTTCTCCCTCCCTTCCTTACCTTCCTTACCTTCCTTTTTTTTTTTTTGGCTTTTTTTTTTTTTAAGGAGACTGGGTCTCTCTGTTTTGTCAGAGAACTTTAACTCCTGGGCTCAAGCAATCTTCCTGCTTCAGCCTTCCTAGTAGCTGGGAGTATAGGCATGTAGGACCACACCCAGCTCACCTTCCATATTTTACTATCTGCATTTCAATTTGAGAATGACTACTTTGGATAAATCAGTAGGAATATTTATCAGTACTTCATTTACATGCCTGCCACTGTGTCAGTTCTCTAAAAGCTTATCACAGGATGATTCATGAAATAAATTTCTCATTTCTTCTTAAGCTGCATTCCTCATCTTTCTTCCTTTTGGTAGGTCTTTCTAAAGGAGCAGGAACGACAGCACTTACAAGATCTGCTTCACCAAGAGGTGCTACGCAGAATCATATTGTTGCAGCGATGGTTCAGGGTCTTGCTGTGTAGGCAGCATTTCCTTCATCTGAGACAAGCATCTGTTATTATCCAGGTGAGAAGCAAAGGATTCTTTGCATGAGATTGACTGGTTTATTTGGCCTTTGTTTAGTAACCAGAACCTTTTTACTGTAAAACATTTTCGATAATAATGTAAACTTCAGAAATGAGAATATGTTGTACCCAATTTTGAAGTGCTTGTAATACCCAGCAGATTAGCTGGCATATAATTGACTATTAATAAATATTGATTCAATGTTAATAAATATTGAATTTGTAGTTATAATGTCTTGTGAGGTCTGAGTAGGGGCTAAGGAATTACCTATTGTTTAAATAGTTCTTTTTATTTAATAGTTTTTGGGGTAATGTTTGAGAGGTATGTATACCATTGGTTTTAGACACTCATTTTGGATCATAGGTACCTTATTTTACATTTATCTGTTTTATTAACTACCTCATTGATTTATATCATTTGCATAAGATCTTTTCCATTTGTGCAAGAAAATCTTTAGTATCTTCATCTTTGGAATGTGTGTCAGGATTATCTTAAACCCATTGATGTTATTTGGGCAAATTGTAACAGGAGAATATAATATATTAAAATTATTAATAATTTGAAGGGCATGAAAGCATCCAAAAATTTTAAATTAAGTTCTGTAATGAACTTCATCAAAGTTATGTTATTTAAAATAGCTGTTTTAGCCAAATATATCTGGAAGAGAAAACTTTTTTCTATTTATCTTTTTCAGGGTACTTTCTGTTTTTGTGGAAAACTTACCATTTTTATTTTTTTTGAGATGGAGTTTTGCTCTTGTCACCCAGGCTGGAGTGCAGTGGCACATTCTCAGCTCGCTGCAACCTCCTTCTCCCGGGTTCAAGCAATTCTCCTTCCTCAACCTCCTGAGTAGCTAGGATTACAGGCGCCGGCCACCATGCTAATTTTTATATTTTTAGTGGAGACGGGGTTTCACCATTTTGGCCAGGCTGATCTTGAACTCCTGGCCTCAGGTGATCCACCCGCCTCAGCCTCCCAAAGTGCTGGGATTACAGGCATCAGGCATCACAACTGACCAGAAAACTTATTTTTAATCACCAAGAATTTAACTGCATAGCCACTTAACCTGTAATTATGACATAAGAAATTTATTCTCTCTTTTCTGTGAAAATGTAGTGTAAGATACGACAACCAGTTTCTGTTATTTTGTCTTCCCCACAGAGATTCTGGAGGAATTACCTAAATCAGAAGCAAGTCAGAGATGCAGCTGTGCAGAAGGATGCTTTTGTTATGACTAGTGCAGCTGCTGTTCTTCAAGCTTCCTGGCGTGCTCACTTAGAGAGGCAGCGGTACTTGGAGCTACGGGCTGCAGCCATTGTTATCCAGCAGAAATGGAGAGAATACTACAGGCGCAGGCACATGGCTGCTATTTGCATACAAGCAAGATGGAAAGCCTACAGGGAAAGTAAAAGGTACCAAGAACAAAGAAACAAAATTATCCTTTTGCAGTCAACATGTAGAGGATTCAGAGCAAGACAAAGGTAATCTCTGTTACTATAATAATTGTTTTTTTCTTCCAGAGTACTTTGTTTATACCTCTGCATTAACAGTTGCCTGATTTGTATTAGAATTGGTTAGATATAATTTGTCTTTTCCAGTATACTGTGATACTTTTACTGATTTTAACCCACCTTGTATTGTCTGTAATGGAAGTTAAATAAGTTTTTTTTTAAATTAAATTGGATCAAAAATCTACATGGTCTGTAATCATAACTGCTAAGAATTAACTTTACATTAGACCAGATCTTATAAAATTGGCAATATTCAACTGTTTTTATTTTCAGAAACTTTAATTTCACACTTAAAATTTCTCTTTCAGGTTTACTTTAAAATAAAAGTATTATTAAAATGAAAGCCTTACTTCTGAGTTAGTGTACATTTTGATTGAAATGCCCAGCTAGAAATAATACACTTAATGAAATATCATCTGACTCATGGAAATAGGAAAATTATGAAACATGCATCCAAGTTAGTTTAAGAAGTACTTAGGTATTATAAAAAGATTTTACAACTTTGCGTTTTTTCTTAAATTCTCAGGAAATATGTTCTCTTCACTGGTAACTAAGAGATTTCTGTAACCCATTTTATCTGTTTTTATATAGATTTAAAGCTTTAAAAGAACAAAGGCTAAGAGAAACAAAACTAGAACTTGGATTGGTGAATATCAAGGGATATGGATCTCTGGAAATTCAGGGTTCAGACCCTTCAGAATGGGAGGATTGTTCTTTTGACAACAGAATAAAAGCCATAGAGGAATGTAAATCTGTGATAGAAAGTAATCGAATTAGCCGTGAAAGTTCCGTGGACTGCTTGAAGGAGTCACCAAACAAGCAGCAGGAGAGAGCCCAAAGCCAGAGTGGTATGGACTTGCAGGAAGATGTGCTTGTAAGAGAGAGACCCAGATCCTTGGAGGATCTCCATCAGAAAAAAGTAGGCCGTGCTAAAAGAGAAAGTAGGAGAATGCGAGAACTAGAGCAAGCTATATTTAGCTTAGAATTGCTGAAAGTTCGTTCTCTTGGTGGTGTTTCTCCTTCAGAGGAACGCAGATGGTCTACAGAATTGATGCCTGAAGGCCTTCAGTCCCTAAGGGGTACACCAGATAGCGAGAGCTCTCAAGGAAGCTTGGAACTTCTGAGCTATGAGGAAAACCAAAAGAGCAAACTAGAGTCTGTAATTTCAGATGAAGGAGACTTGCAGTTTCCATCATCTAAGATATCCAGCAGTCCAAAATTTGATTCACGGGACAATGCCTTCAGTGCCTCAAATGAGACTAGCTGTGCAGAGCATTTGAAGGATGAAACTGTGAAGGAAAAGGTGGTTTGCAGTTCTGAGTCTATTACCTGTAAACCACAGCTGAAAGACTCCTTGATTTCAAATAGTCTGCCTACTTTTTTTTATATTCCCCGACAAGACCCACTGAAAACAAATTCCCAACTAGACACAAGTATCCAGAGAAACAAACTATTGGAAAATGAAGACGCACCAGGGGCAGCTCTTACTTTGGATATTGACAGGGAAAGTAGGAAGTATCACTGCTCAGGAGAAGATCAGGTTGTTCCTTCTTTGAATACAGAGTCTTCTAATCCTGTGCTTAAGAAGTTAGAAAAGCTGAACACCGAGAAAGAAGAAAGGCAAAAGCAGTTGCAGCAACAGAATGAAAAAGAAATGATGGAACAGATTCGCCAGCAAACAGATATTTTAGGGAAGGAACGCAAAGCCTTCAAGACAATTGAAAAGCAAAGAATTGGAGAGTCTTCGCTGGCACCATCTTCCTGTCAGTCAAAACAAAGAGTAGAGAGGCCATCCTCTCTCCTTAGCTTAAATGCCCCAAATAAGGGAGAACTTAATGTACTGGGGTCTCCATCAGTAAAAGATGCAGCTCTTGCCCAAAAAGACAGTCCCTCTGCTCACTTACCCACAAAGGACCGACCTATCACCATGTTCTTTGAAAGAAAAGGAAGTCTGTGCCAGTCTATTACTGTCAAGGAACTATCCAGGACAGACAGAATGGGCACTCAGCTGAATGTACCTTATAAACTCTCTAATAATCGCATTTCAAAAAGAGAACACTTTAGGCCAACTCAGTCTTATAGCCACAAATCTGATGACCTTTCCAGAGAGGGAAATACTAGGCCCATTTTCTTCACTCCAAAGGACAATATGAGTATTCCCCTGTAAGTGAAATGTTTATTTATTTTTGTGTGTAAATGGGAAACTTCTTGGAGTATTTTTATTAAGGTGCCTTCTTCTCTTCCAACTATTTGTATAAAGTGGCTGCTCAACTTGGTCATTTTCTCTTTGTAAAAATATTCCCTAATTGTTGACTCTACCATCACCCAAAGTTGGACGTAGTTATACCCTAGGAATCCTTGAGTAATCATAAATAGGAGAGTAAATAGTGGGTTCCTCCCCATTAAGAGAAGTGTTTGTGAAGGGCAGTACAGTGCCTATAAGCATAGTAGGCATTCACCAAATGCTGATTACTTTACAGCTGTGAGGTTTAGTAGTACACAAGGTTGTTAGTTTTAGGCTTTAAAGAAGTTAATGTGTTTTGTCACAGCAGTTGGCCTGTTATGGTCATCATTATGTTCTTTATACTTTTTTGTGTGTGATAAACACATAATGTAAAATTTGCCATCTTAACCATTTTTAAATATACAGTACAGTAGTGTTAACTGTATGTACATTGTTGTGCAAAAGATGTCTAGAACTTTTTCTTCTTGTAAAATAAAACTATTTTCCTTCTCCCCAGCCCCTGGCAAACCATCATTCTACTTTCTGTTTCTAAGAGTGGAATTTATCTTTTAAACTAGTGGTAGTATAAGCAATATAAGTGGATTTTTTTTTTTTTTTGAGACAAAGTCTCACTGTCACCCAGGCTGGAGTGCAGTGGCGTGATCTCAGCTCAATGCAATCTCCGCCTCCCAGGTTCGAGCAGTTTTCCTGTCTCAGGCTCCCGAGGAGCTGGGACCACAGGTGCACGCCACCATGCCCAGCTAATTTTTGTGTTTTTAGTAGAGACAAGGTTTCACCATATTGGCCAGGCTGGTCTCGAACTCCTGACCTCAAGTGATCCACCCCCCTTGAGTCCCCAAAGTGCTGAGATTACAGGTGTGAGCCACCACACCTGGCCATAAGTGCAATTTCTTTACACTTTTTAAAACGAATGGTAGTCACAGGAAAAGCATTTTTAAGTAGTACATACAAACAAATTTGACAAAATTTAAGATACTTGTATTGTCTTTGTATTTGGTAGATTCTTTCACTTCTCGGGGGTGAATGTCATCATTGAAATGAAAGGAGGGCTGTATCTTAGGGTTAAAATAAATTTATATTAACAATGAAAATAACCTTTTCTTTCCTATTATATGTAACCCAAACATTTAAATGTTTCACCCTTTAAAATTTCATGTGGACTTGAGAGAAATCCTTTGTTAATGTGGGCAAGAGATGATCAATAATTTATTTTTCCATCAAGGGTTTCTGTAGTATTATAAAGTACAGTTCAGCTTAGCGACAGCTTGAGATATCATTCCCACCCGTTAACTTACAGATTTCCCAGAAGTTCAAAGGCTTTGTGTAGCCTATGCACCCATAAGAGAGTGTTAAAAACGTATTTTCTGTCATTCTAAGTTTAGTGATACTGATACTTCATGCATATCTGTAAGTGAGCTCTTTAATATTCTTCAGTGTCTGTTAATTATGACATTTATGTGTGTGTATATATTATAGGTGTATACACATATAAAGTAGCTATTGGATCCATGAATCTGTTTTGTAGAAAACTGAATTGTAGATTCCAAAAAATATTAATTATCTTTGTGAATTATCACATTTTTCCAAGGTACATAGTTTTAGGTCTGTTTGAGCTGATTTCCTGTATTGCTTTATTAATGATCTACTTATCTTTAAAATTATTATATATGAGATTATGTATATGAAAGTCTACAGATAAAATTCATACTTTAAATCTCATCCTGTTATATAAGTCATATTAGAAATGTTAACGTTTTGTAGAATCATAAATGTTGGTGCTTCTGAATTATCTAGTCCAGTTCCCGCATGTTATAGATAAGATCACTGAGGCCCATAGAGGTGAAATGACTTACTCAAGATTGTATATTTAGAGAAATGACTGGAACTAGAACTTGCATTTCCTAATTAAGGATCAGCATTGGGTTTTATGATTAGAGAGTAAAACTAGGTTAGTGTCCCTTTTGTATTGTAGTGGTGATGAGTGCAAAGTAGTCTTTAACTGTTTAATGAGAAAAATCAAGGTGAAGTCTAAAGAAAATGCTGTGAGTTAAAAGGTTGATTGCAGTGGTCAAGTACTATCAAGATCCTATTAATTATTGTTTCTCTTTGGAGGTTGAATAAAGGGCCAGTAGGCTCAACTGTGATGAGAGATTTTGATAGCCAGAAGAGAATCCTTAGGACAAAGTTAGGATTGCTAGGCTTATATACATTGCTTAAAAAAGGGATCTCTAAGAAGCCTTTAGCTAGCAAAGATTGCCAACTCTTTGTTTCAGGCTTATTGCATAGAGGCAAAGAGCAAAAATTTTTTATGGCTCTTAGACTTTCTTTTATAAAAATTAAATGAAAGAATTTGAATGGAAGAACAATTAATCTACCAACTAGTATCATAAGTTAGTGTCTAATTTTAGCCAACCCTGTGCTAGGAAGTAAGATACGATTCTCAAGGAGCTTACAGTCCTGGTCAGGAGAGATTAGCAATACATTGTTGATAAGACTCATGGTACTGAGTTAATATGGTAATGGGGCCCATGAAAGTGCAGATTATATACACTTTTTCATCAGATTTTAACATCTATTTCTGCCCAGAATTTAGTGATAACGCAGTCTCATCATATAGTTATTCAATCAAAATTAAATTTTCATAAACTAACACTACAATACCTATATGATATGGAGCATACATTTAGTTTGGTAACAATTTCTTATCCTGCCAGTGTTGATTTTATTCTATTCAAAGTTAAGGTTTTGTTTTTTTGTTTTTGTTTTTTGAAACAACATCTCACTCTTGTCACCCAGGCTAGAGTGCAGTGGCATGATCTCAGCGCACTGCAACCACTGACTCCTAGATTCAAGCGATTCTCCTGCCTCAGCCTCCCAAGTAGCTGGGATTACAGGTGCCTGCCACAACACCCATCTAATTTTTGTACTTTTAATAGAGATGGGGTTTTGCCATGTTGACCAGGATGATCTAAAACTCCTGACCTCAGGTGATCCTCCCCTCTCCGCCTCCCAAAGTGCTGGGATTACAGACGTGCGCCACCAAGCCTGGCCTCAATGTCAGGTTTTAAAACTCAGACGGTGGACAAAATCTGCAAAGAGAAATTTCAGAAAGAGTTTTCTAACCAATAGGAACCATCTCAGTATAAAACATAATGAGATCCTCATCACTGGATGGCTATTTTTTAGCTATTTTATAATGATTAGATGGAAAGACCCCTTGTAAGACTAGAATTCTAAAGATTCAGGGATTTGGTAATTTCCTTTTCTCATCATCAGATCCATTTTATTTCTTGAGTTTATTTTGCAGATACTGTTCTTAAACATATGTCATCATAGTGGAGTATGATCACTGAGCATCAGGACAAGACCTCCAGTAATTCAGTCATATGTGTAGTTTCAGAATTATTATTACTAATTAGCTAAGCAGAAAAAAATATGACGTATTGTCTTGGGGATTGACTAAGATCTGAAAATATTTATGGAATTTACTGGAATTCTTTGACCTGGCTGCCATGGGCTATCTGCTAAGAACTGAAATGTAATTTCATTGTTTTATTTAAAGTGTCAGCAAAGAAGCCTTAAACAGGAAAAATCCTCAACTCCATAAAGAAGATGAACCAGCGTGGAAACCTGTGAAGTTAGCTGGGCCAGGCCAAAGAGAGGTAAGTATTGTGTCTTGTTTGTCTGTCTTCTACTTGAAATAGATATGCATTATTTTGGAAATTATTATTCTTGTAGGTAGAGCACCTCATCTACCCACTTACTCCCAAGTGTTTTTAGAGAAAGAAGCCATGAGCTGAGATTGTTATAATTATGAAGGCGTACTCCAGGCAGGGAATGGTGCCTAAAAACCCAGTTGCTAAGAAAAAGAAGGCAGTTTGTGCAAGTGACTTTGTTGACCTATTATGGTAGTGAAGGATGACTTCTTTGGCTATGTAGAGCAGTGCAGATTTAGCTTCCATTCTAGTTCTTTGTCCAGAGTAATGTATACAGATTCCTTTTGGTCATCCCTGTCACTTCTACTAGTGGAAAGGGCTTGGTGGGGTGGAGGGATATTTCAAGAAATTCATGAGCCCTCTGATATCTTTCATTGGCATCATCTCAGAAAGAAAAAAAAAACCCCAAAACATTGTTGTGTTATTTGTTTTATCATTTGGTCAAGCAGGTTGCCAGACCGGCCCATAAAAAGAAAGCTCGAATGGCGCGGAAGCGCTCCGATTTCTTGACTAGAGGTACTTTTGCCGATTGGGAGGGGGATACAGAGGAAGATGATTACGATGACATTATTGAGCCCCTTCTCTCCCTTGACCAAGCTTCTCACTATGAGCTAGGGCCTGCACCCAGCCTGGGTCAGGCCTCTCATAGTGACTCCGAAATGGTAATTTTACATCAATATAAGAAAAATAGCAAGCAAGTCTGATGGAAATAGTCTTTGCTAATCTAAAGCTAACCTTCACAGCTTCGTCCCATGTAATGGTTTGTACATGGGAAATCTCAGTGAACACAACTAAACTAAAACTTAATTTAACAGAACCCAAATAAAGGGCACTTTAAAAAGCCATAAATTAGGCAAAATTAAGATTATTTGACTTAGCACTAATGTAGAAAATTTCCATGTTGTATTCTAAAAGGTCTAGTTAGAGCACTAGAAATGAAAAAAAACTGATGTTTTATAAAAAATGGTTCTTACACTTTTTTCTGTAAAAGACCAGATAAATATTTTAGACTTGGCCTTAGTTTAGTGATCCTTGGTATAGTTTACTGATCCTTGGTCTAAAATAATCCAGTAGCTTTTAGCTGCAATGGTATGTACTTTTACTTTTTTTGCCTGTAAACTTGCTTCCTCCACCTTACTTTTCACTATTAAGAAATAAACATGAATTTTTAAACATACAGTGAGCAAAAAGTCTCTCCCTGGAACCAACCTAGCCAAATAGAAGGCCATATGTAATGTAAATTTGTATTAATCACACAATATAACATTGGTGTTGTGTTTGAATGAAACTGCACCATTTCAAGCTAAGAATATAACTTTATCATCATCTCAGCCCAAATCAGGTATATGTGTGGTTTGACAAGTATTAGTGTATTTATGGGTATATTAAGGCAAAGAGTTTCGTTTTGGAATTGTCTTAGACATATGTAAGGACGCTATGTCTAATATGAACCAAAACATCACTGATGAAGTGGAGTGAAGTAACATTTTATTTCCATGCATATCTGGAAGTGAGCTCTCTAATATTCTTTAGTGTCTGTCAATTATGGGAGAAAAATTTTAGGATGGTCTTTATTTGACTCATTAAATATTCTATCTTTGAACTGTTTTAAGCTGTTTGAATTGTCAAAGATCTAGTTAATTGAAATTTCTCCTATTGTCCAGAATACTCTCCTTGTCTTTATCTTTTGTTGGAGGCAGACCCAGTTTTTAAGTGACAAAACTGATGTTTTATGAAGGCAAAAACAAACAACAAAAAGAGAAAAATGCAAGACAAGTTCCCTGATTAGATAAGTGAATCATTAACCGGAGCGGAACTGTAGGAGCTGCCCTGTATTTGAGTTATAAATAATGAAATATATGGTGTTATCTGATTTAACAGTTAAATACAAAATTATGTAATGGAACAAACTAATTTTAATGAAAAGTCATGCTTTATCTAGTATATATAGGTTTATTGTTTGCAGAAAAACTTTGGCATTTATGACTGCTGTTTTGTTCCTGAGAGTTTCCTTTGTAACAACCCTTAGTACTTTTGGTGATAGATTTCTTTTACACTGGGAACTTTTACTGAGATGAACCAGGAAGTTGGGCTTTCTGCTTGGAGCATTCAGCTCCTTTCAGTGTTCTAGCCTCTGTTCACCTGCTTGACGGTCACTGCATGCCAGTAGTTGTAGAGCACTTCCCCTGCACAGTGTGTTAGTCACGTCTCCAGCTTTCTCCTTTCCTTCTCTTTCATCACTAGCTATTTTAGGAACAGGTGGTGGTGCTTGTTTCTGGTGGACGCTGCATGAAGAAGCTTTGCTTTGTAGAATATGTGGATACATACTTACCGGGGTTGGGGATGGGGTGGGTAGGAAAAATTTTTAAATGTGTTTCTTTTTTTATTTATCATGAGAATATTTCATGTTCTAACATTATCTGATATTGTGAAGATGAAGATGTATTGTGTCTAAATAAAATCTACTGCAATCTCACAACCCAGATATTTTCTGGATTTTAAATGGATTTGATTTTCTAGGTACATGGAATTTTTAAAAGACTGGATTTTTTTTTTTCTGGACAAACTGATTTTATTGCTCTGAACTGTATTATTAAATCTTGGAAGAAATTGCCGTATGACCTTTCCAATTGTGATGTAATTTAATGGGATAAAGACATTCACAAGTTAATTGAAGGAGATTTCATAAGCATTACCTCTTGAGTTTTTAAGTTATTCATCAGTTGTTACCTGCTGTGGGAGGGGAAACAAGTGTAGTAGTTTCTCTCCTTATTGACTTTGGTGTTTTTTAACCTCTTACTTCGAGCTCTGCCATTTGAATAACTGTTTAGTCTCTGTATGCTGCTCTCACTCCATTTTTATACACACCATGTTGGCATTTACTCAAGAAGAATGGCATGTTCTGCTAAGCAGTATTTTTAAGGTAGCTTTTATATATTTTTTTAGTTTCTTAGTCTTCTGGATGGTAAACGGTTTAATAAAATCATTTCTTTTCCTCATTTGTAGTATTAGTATAAGAAACATTATACTTTTCTCTGTACAGTTTTCTTTTATCATCCCCCAGATTTAAAGCAATCATCTCTGTGGATATTACTCCTGAATAGCTCTCCAGAATTTCAATCTTCTTTACTTCCAGCAGGATAAAACTAAATTTCTCATTATTCCCCCCAGACTGCTGTCACTCCTTATATTCCTATTTCTCCTAGTGTCTTAGATACTCTCTAATCCTTGTCTGTGTTGAATTTTCTTTCTCTCTGCTGTCTAGTCCACAGACTGCCAGAAAAACCTGTTGATCAAACAAAGCTGTTTATTAGCATATTACAGTAAGAGAAGACCCACTTTGACTGTGTCTTAGTAATGTCTCACAAGGGAGAAGTCAGGAGAGGATATTCATGAGGTTTTAGGGCCCAGTCTGTGTGATTTTGAGGTCGGTCTTGCATGGTAGAAAACTGGTTGGTATTGAACAGAGTTTATTATATAAGAGGTTTGGATTGGCAGCCTTAAGATAGCAGCCACACTGTTGAATATACACTTAGTATTTATATGTGTATTTTATTCCCCTGAAAAAAAAGTCAGGACCAGTTTATAGCATTGTGACTATCTGTTCTTTGAAGATTTGGCAGATTTTTTCTGTGATACCACCTGAGACTGGTACTTTTTTGTGGTGTAGTTCCTTGCTAAGTTTTCCTTTGTTTGTTCCAGGGAAATTGGTCTTTTAAAATCCTTTTATCTAACAGGGCCAATTTTGGTAAACACCTTTATCTTATGAAATTATCTGTTACATCTGACTTTTTGATGTATTTGCATAGAGGTTTAGAAAGTAAGAGCTGGGCATAGGGGCATGTGCCTGTAGTCCCAGCTACTAAGTAGGCCGAGGCAGGAGGATAACTGGAGTCCAGGAGTGCAAGGCTGTAGTGAGCTATGATCATACCACTGCACTCCAGCCTGGGCAACAGAGCAAGACCCTGTCTCTTAAAAAAAAAAAATGGTTTGTTAGACCCAAACAGTACTCAGTGTAGGGCTAATTATTCTTGACTATTGAGGCGAGATCCTTTGTATGTTTTGCCCAGTGCCCTGGGAATCACGAAGTTAATATACTCTGGCTCTTGAGCATAGACACTATTACTGACCTTTTGTGAGTGATAGGTGCAGTTACCTTTAATCCTTTCAAGTGATCTTTTTCCTGGTCTTAGGTTGTTTTCTCATACAAAGTATTGATTAGTATGCAAGTTAAATATTCAATGTGGACCTTCTGTAGATCTCTAGAGTTCTATTTTTGTGCTTCTCACTCCTCTCCAGTACTCTGTCTTTTGGTCGCTAGTCACCATATTCACCTTGGACTTTCAGCTTCATGTGTTCCACTCAGAGAGTCTGTCAGGTTTCACCTGGGTTTCTCCTTTTTGCATCACAGCCTAGAAACTCTCAAGGCAGTAAGATGGGGCAAGTATAGGACACACTTCCTTTTTTTCCCATCTCTCAGGGATACCTGTTCGTTGTTTTAAACATTGCTGTTTCATGTTATTTTGTCTGTTTTGTTGGTTTCAGGTAAGAGGGTAAACCACATCCCTATTAATTCATCTTTGCCAACTTAGGGTCTTTCCTATTTCTGTTAATAAGGCCATAGTCAGGCAGACCAAAAGGCTAAAGAATATTATAACTACAGAAAAATGAAATATAAGGAAATAACTTGAATAGATAATAAGAAATTCTCTCCTCAGAACAGGATTGTCTTTAGAGGGGCACATTTTAAACAGATGGAACAAGAAATGCCAATTGAAATTCAGGTCACAGTTTGATAGCCTTATAAATTGTGTATAATTGTGTATAATTTAGATCATTAATGATGGTAATGAGCCTTTCTTGGTCTTTTGGCTTTTAAAAAATCATTGTATATTCTATCTGTTTTAAATTATTGATTGGATATATGAAGAATCTATAATAGCAAGTTAAGCCATAAAAGTAATAACTGCCTTTTAGGACAAATAAAAAGAGATATGAAAAACAATACTTAGTATTCTAGATTTATTAGATGCTGCATCTTTTGTCTATATATTTAAATGGTTTTCACTATCTTGCCCTTCCACTTGAGATTCTTTTTTAAGTTGTCAGAAAATATGAACTGATAGATCCTGTTTATTTTCACTGACCAAGTCCTCTTTATTTCTCATTACTTTATATAGAGTTTTCAGTAGGCTCTGTTATTTCAATGAATTGCTGAATGTTTTTGTGTGTTTTTTAATAGCTCAAGTAATTCCATAACCTGAGTTTCAATTACAGTGCTATCATATATTGACTTGGCATTAAAATCTTTCACATATGTAATTATTACAGACATCACAGAGATTTTCATCAGTTGATGAACAAGTAAAGCTTCATAAGACTATGTCTCAAGGAGAGATTACCAAGTTGGCAGTGAGACAGAAGGCTTCAGATTCAGATATAAGGTATAAAACTTGTAAGATTATGTTGAAATGTTTCTGGTTCATAACCATATTAAAGACCACTTTCTCACTGACTGTAGAGGTATAATCTAAGGTAACCCAAATCCAGAACAGATAATACTAGAAATCAAATATTGAGAAATAAGATATAACACAGCAGAAGAACATGTACCTGGAGATAATAGATTACGTATATTTCATTTCCACATCCTTCCCCACAATTGCTAAAATGATAAAATCTACAAAGGCCTATTCTCCCCCTCAAAAAAAACCTCAAAAGTGAAAACAACTGCAGTAAAACTGTGGAATCCAAAACGTAAATAAATTTTAAATTTTAAATATGTTAATACATACGAGAAAGCCAAATCCTAATCTAGCTAAGTAAAGCTGAGAAAGATACATCTAGCTGGCTGACTTCCCCAATTATTGCAGAACAAGAAATTTATTCTCTGGAAAGTGTAAAACAGAGTATCTCTGGACCTGGAGTTTACTAGATACAATTGAGGGCTGGGGCATGTATTTGGAACAAGGGGATTTAATGACTGTTTAGATACAGAATGTTAAGATTTCCCAGCCTTCTTCATTTGCTCAGTTCCTACATTTCCCGTGTCCTCTAAGCAAATGGTTTAAAGAGTTTTGGGGACTTCTGTCCAGCCCTCAAGGAAAAACCTGAGTATATTACTATCGGGGTCTCTCCCTGCAAAGGGAACCAACCAGATAACCCTGTAAGGAAGACCATAATTTAGCAGCCCCACCAATGCACACTACAGCTTCCAAGCTCTTTTTTTTTTTTTTTGACCCTACTTTAAATAATAATCAGATAACCAATGATCACCATACATTTGAGGAAATACCTTGTGTTGAAGAAACTAAAACTAACAGATAAAATACAACCTGAAAGAAATAAACTATGCACGGAATAGAACACTTCAAGACTGACAAATACAACTATCAACAGACCTTCTGCCTAGCAAACACAATTGCATTCATGAAACAAAAGGATGCATGAAAGAGAAACATTTTCATAATAAAAAGAGCTTTTGAAAATTAAAAATATGATAACAGGAACAACTAAAGAATCAGAAGGAAAGTTGAGGACATATCTCAGAATGTTGAGCAAAAAGATGAAGAAATGGAAACGATGGGAAGGAATATTACAGGCACCATTCAGGAGATCTAATATCCCAATGGTAGGAACTTTGGAAAGATAGAACCGAGAAAACAGAGGATAAATTATTAATAAAGTAATTTAGCCAAATTTTACAGAACTAAAGGGCACGATTTCCAGATTCAAAGGGCTCACTGAGTGCCCAACATAATGGATGAAAATAGACTCATACCAAAAGACATGTCTTTATGAAACAAAAGAGACAAAAGGAATCTCTTTTATGATGATGAAAGTAGCTTTTCAAATGACAGCTGCACAGCAAGCAGTGAGAGAAACCACTCCAAATTGGAGCAAGTTAGAAGGCTCTGGGAGAAATTTTTTTTTCAGTAAGTTGAAACTGATAAAGTACCTAATATATTTGAATATATTGAGAGTTGATACAAATGGGGAAACTCATGGAGGTGAAATGTATATAGAAAAGTAAGCAAATGAAAAATAAAACTGTTTTCATGAGCATATTTTAAAAATCCTCTAGAATAAAATAGATCATTTAGGGAATTACATCCCTCAACTGTGAATATTATTTACATAATAAAAGTAAATACTGATCATCATTAAAAGTAAATACTGAATATTGATCTAACTAAAAGTACAGTATAAGTCTTTTGGGGGCACATGTTTGTGGTGGGGTTAGGACTGGAATGGTGGAACATGCCTAATCATTATCTGTGGCCATGAGTTTGATAGTTACAGAGCATGTTAAATATCAGAAGAATTAGTTAAAGCAATTCAAAGTGTTGCCTCTAGGGAGCAGAAAATGGGGTGAGCATGGCAGAGAGATACTGTTGCTTTTATTAATCTTGTAGAATAGTTTATCTTTTTAATGTATAAATGTATAAGTTTAGTAATAAGCTTAATAAAAAAAAAAAAAAGGAAGAAAGAGCAAGGGCTTCAGTACCAGGTAGACCAGATTTTAGCTTTCATCTCCATCAGGCCTCAGAGCCTTAGTTTGCTCATGTGTAAAGTAAGGGTAATAATACCTATTTACTATGGTAGTTGTGAAAATTAGGAATATCATATGTAAGGCATATTGCTTGTCACCTACTAGATACTCCAAATTGTTTAATTGAATGAATGAACAGACAAATGAACAGATAAATTAATATACAAATAAACCTCAACTATGAAGTTAGAACACACAATATCTGTATTCAGTCAGTAACTACATGCCATTGTTATCGCAAGTTACTTCTTTGATGTATGTGATGAAAGAGCATATAAGCACTAAGGCAATACAGTTTAATAGATGTGGTTCTGAATTTTGTCATTCACTGTGAAATTTTGGGAAAGTTACCTAATATTTAAGTCTCCACTTTTTCAGCTGTAACATATTTATAGTAGTTTGTTAAAAACAAAGTTGTTACTGTTACCTGGTCTTTAAGAAAAAAACAAAAAAGTAAAGTTGATGTTATAATTAAATAAGGTGTTCCTTTGTAAGCACTGTGCCTGGAGCAAGATGTAAGTTCAAATAAGTAGTGGCTGTTGCTAATAATACTAATAAGTCATAAATATAAAATAGTGACATTAAAGCTTTTATTATGTAATGGTGAGTGGAAAGATTTAAAATTCTATGTGCATCATGATAACAGTGATGTAAAACTTGCCATACTTATGGATAAAAACTGGAAGGGAATGACAAAAAAAGATAAACTAATGTTTTATAGAGTGGTAGGATTATTAGTGATCTCTTTAAAAAGTATTTTCTTTGTTGTTAAATTGTATATATTCTAAATCCAAGCTGGATGGGGGGAAGAATGAAAAGATACCTCGTGTATCTAACTTGAGTTAGAATTCTAGCCCCACTTGCTTTGTAGCTGTTTCATTTTAGAAAATTATTTAACTTCTCTGGATTTTGTTATTTCTGTATTCAGATGAGGAAACATCTTAAATATAGAAATAACAAAATCCAGAGAAGTTAAATAATTTTACACCTCCCAGGTGAAGTTTAAATGCAAAAGTAAAGATAAATACACTTAATTTAAATGTGAAAGTTAAATAAGCTAATAGGTTTGTAAAGCTTAAAGTGATATATACAAATATTATCACTGAGATATTCTAATTTCTATTTTTACCTTTATTTCTTTAAACAGACCTCAGAGAGCTAAGATGAGATTCTGGGCCAAAGGGAAACAAGGGGAGAAGACGACGACTAGAGTGAAACCTACAAGCCAGTCAGAGGTTTTGCCACTCTCTGCAGGCTCAGATGTGATTCCAGCTCATCAGTTTCCAGATGGTAAAAGTGACCAACGGGTGGAGCTTGTGTTCATAATTTCTGTTCACTCTTTCTGAAAGTTTGCTAGTCCTGTAGTATCTTGTTGCCTGGATGTTCTAATGAGATAGGATCAGCATTGTCAAATCCTTCTTTAACTGAAAAATAAAGTTACATTTTTCCTACAGAAGAAGTTCCCATAAACTGTGTCACAAAATGGTGAAGCAGCACCAACCTCAAAAATGATTACATAGCGTAGGTTAGCCTTAGTTTTCTGAACTATAAAAATGTAGACATCATTCATTCATTTAACAAATGTGTATTACTCGTTATAACTAATAGCAGCTAATATCTGAGTGCTTCTACATGCAAAGCATTGTGGTAAGCATGTTATGGTTATTAACTCAGTTGATCACAACAATTTTTTTGAAAGTTGGTATGATTATTAGTCCCAATTTATGGATGAGAAAACTCAGACACAGAGAAGTTATTTATTAGGGTGGGCATGATGGCTCACTCCTGTAATCCCAGCACTTTGGGAGGCTGAGGTGGGCAGATCACTTGAGTCCAGGAGTTCAAGACCAGCCTGGGCAACATAGTGTAACCCCATCTCTACAAAAGATATAGCAATTAGCCAGGTATGGAGGCTTGTGCCTGTAGCCCCAGCTACTTGGGAGGCTGAGGTAGGAGGATCACTTAAGTCTGGGAAGTTGAGGCTACAGTGAGCCATGATCATACCACTGCACTTCAGCTTGGGAAACAGACTGTCTCAAATAAATAAAGAAAAAAAGAAAAAGTCATTTATTTGTATACATATAGTAACTAGAAGAGCTATGAGTTGGATCCAGGCAGTCCTGCTCCAGAGTCCAGTCTTAACCACTGTGTTGTATATTAAGTACTTGCTATATTTCAGTACCTACCAGATGCCTGGCACTTTATAATATAGCTCTTATTTTTCAGTTTTAGAAACAAGGTCTCACTGTGTTGCTTAGACTGGAGTAGTATGATCATAGCTCACTGTAACCTCTAACTTCTGGGCTCAATCTGTCCTCCTACCTCAGCCTCCTCCCAAAATGCTGGAATTATAGCCATGAGCTACCATGCCCAGTACCATAGCTCTTATTTTAACTTTCTGGGCATGCACCATAACACATTTGAGAAGTACCCAACAGTTAGTTCATCTGTTTAGAAAACTGACGTCTCTAAATGGGAAAATTACTTACTCTCCAAGTTATCCTAATGTTAGAAGATTGCCCCTTCTTCTCAAGCCCTTTTCTCTTACCTGAGAGTTTTTAGCTACTATGTAAAGATACCAACTATCTTCAACAGGGATGTACATCAGAGTGGAGGTATATGGTAATGTGGGTGAAATACCAGCATTGACTAAAATAGAGGTCCTCAGAAGAAAGCTTAAGTAAGGTTAGAACAGACCCAGTTACAAAAAGAAAGCAAAATCTTCTCATATCTAGGATAAAATAGAGAAGGAGGAAAGATCATTAGGCTTCCCAGAGGGATGGATGGACTTGAGCTCTGGATGCCAGAGGAAAGAATGGTGGAGATGTAGTTAGATCCCTGTTTTTTTGTATTTTATGGCTTTGCTTCTATCAGTTGACAAATGGATGTGGATAAAACCAATAATAATTTAAGTGAATACTATAGGTAAGGGAAACAGGGAATTCCCTACTATTGAGTGACTAAAGTGATCAATTTCTTGTATCTTGTCTGGTTGATAGTAATCATTCTAAACTTTTTATTTCCCACAATTATATTCTTTGCTGCTAATTCTCAAGAAAGAAGTATAAACTCTAATTGAAAATTCATATTATACACAGACTTTGTTGTGTGTTTGTTTCATAGTGACACATGTATAAATGTTAGGATTATAGCTTTTTATTTCTATTTGGCAGAAATTATTAAGGTGGCCCTTGTTTTTGATGTGATTATGGATAATTTCTTTGGTAAACATTATTTATTTTATTAATAAGAAAGATACTGACTTTGCTAAATGAAATAATTAGATATTTAATATATCTAAGCTGTATCATAGAATTAAAATCAGTTGATTTATGTTTGAATATAGTTGTATCCTGTATCTTTATACTCTACTCTCATGTCATCACTGAGATTGGGTTTGTCTCAATTCTTGCCTGAGGTGGTATTTAGCATGTGGGGGCTACTTTTTTCCTTTATTATCAAAGTTAGCTTAGATAGAATCAGAATATACCATTGGACAGAGGGTGAAGACCATACACGTTGGGAAGACAAGCACATGTGAAATGAGAGAAGGCCAACATTCTTATCAAGCTCCAGATAGGGCTTTGGCAAATCTGGTCTAGTTCTAAATTGTAATAGGCTATATGGAATCTAATTTCTCTGATGCAAAAATTTGTAGTGAAAAATTGTAGAGAAAATAAATTGATAATTATCTGGGGGATGTTTAAGAAAATCCTAAATGCTAACGAGACCCAAGCAGAAGTAAGCCAGTTGAGTTACTTGGCTCCCTGACAGGTTGCCAGTAATCACCAAATGCTATCACTGAAGTATTCCAGTACTTTAGACCATAGGAAAGGAAAAATACTAAGTATCAAGCTCCAGTGGTTTATTGGACTTGTATTAGCTATACATGTTGTTTCAAACGTGTAGCAAAGCTATTACTTTGTTAACAGGGAGCATTTAATATGCTAGTATGGTTTTGTATTCTCTTCTTTTCTTTGGGACTGAGATCTTTGGGATCTAACTTGATGTCCTGCAAGGCATTTCTGTCCAGGTTTTTAATACCAGACCTCAGCTTCTTGGGAGATACGATATCATTTCCCTTTGAAAAGTGGTACTTTTAAAATACATTTTCTGTACAAATGTGCTATCTGGATTTATTGCTTAGCTGCCTGACCTCAAACATCAATGTTTGTTTTACATATACTTGCATGTTTCCTTCAGTGACTTACTAAAGGAACATTAAAAAGAAAGATGTGAAGATTATTAACATATTTACTGAATGTGTCTTTTTGGGTCTTCTACCTTGAATTATAGAATTAACTCAGTATCACCCAACACCTCCTTTGAGCCCAGAACTGCCTGGCAGTTGCCGGAAGGAGTTCAAAGAGAACAAAGAACCTTCTCCAAAGGCTAAGCGCAAGCGAAATGTGAAGATTAGTAACGTGCCTTTGGATTCTATGCATTGGCAAAATGACTCTGTCCAGATCATAGCAAGTGTCAGTGATTTAAAAAGCATGGATGAATTTCTTCTGAAGAAGGTATACTTTATTTGCCAAGTTAGGCCCCTCTCTGTCTATGGAATGCTTGTGTATATCAGGATATACCCTCTAGATATCAAGGTTGTATATGCTTCTGTGCTTTAGATGGTCTGTTATTTACCAGAAGGGTGCAAATAATAGGTTATGCGTTAGTCAGACTGGGTAGACAGAGTTTAAGGTTGTAGGCTTTAGTAGTGACTTAATTTTACTAAAATTATCACATTTCATATGGGAAAGTGCAGCTTGTTGCACATGGGAGTTTTTTTTCTTGTAACAGAACTATAGAATCATACAGTGTTAGAAGGAACCTCAGAAATCATAAAGTAGTGATTATAGTTTGACTATCTGGTCATAATTTTACCTGGGTCCTATAATAGCCTGTGGCTTGCACTTTGAGGACAGTCATTGTGGAAGAGACAACACATGCCTACTGTTGCATTTACCTCTTTTCAATTCATTGATTATGTACTAAAACTAGTTTTGTGGTTCCCAGGTGAATGACCTAGATAATGAAGACAGCAAGAAGGATACACTAGTGGATGTTGTATTTAAAAAAGCCCTGAAAGAATTTCGGCAGAATATCTTCAGCTTTTATTCATCTGCATTGGCGGTGAGTTGGACTGTGTTAGGAGATATTTAGTAGTTCAACACATGAAAAATTTGACGGTGCTGTAGAAGATAATACAAAACCCATCTCAAAAAGAGATTTCTCCAGTTCCTTGTTTTTGTTTTAGGGATTGACAAGGAAAAATATACTGAATGGTGTCGGATTAAAAGCTCTCTTGAATTTCCTCGAGTAGCCTTGTCCCACCTTACAGCTGTTTTTTTCATCTTTTAAGATACTGACTTCAGATATCCTGGGTATGATTCTGTTTTACCCTGTGACTTCATAATCCTTTTAGCTCTATTGCCAGGCTATAATGTCTATTTTTCCTGTGTGAGGACTCCATTATATGTTTTCTTTCAGTAGAATTAGGTAGTTAGTTTATGGTCACTGATTTCTACATATCAGTTTATATCGCTTTGAGATTTACCTTATACCATACTTTCATGTGATGTTGGTCATGTTTTAGAAAATTAATTTTTTGTGTGTGCAATTAATGCTTTGGTCTATAGAAGCATTAGTGTTTATGAATTATATTCAGTAAAAGAATTCATGCTTTATTGGCTTTTCATCATTCAATATATTCTTTAATTCACTGTGAAGAGAAAAATCTGGAAAATTTTTTAATGTATACTCTACTTTTATATTTCTCTCAGGGTAAGTTTTTTTTTTGCTATGTAAAAACAGGGACCATACAGTCTGAGAGAGCAGGAATTTTAAAACTATAATAAAGAAGTAATCAGTTCTTGACAAATTACTAAATTTGTTGAGGGACATGGTTGTCCATATTTTTTTATTTTTTCTCAGTTACTTAACACTCTCATCTCTTTCTCTGCTCCGTACCTGTATTCCCTAGTTTATGGGCTCAGCGGTATTGAATGCTCTAGTGCACTTTGGATCACGTAGGAAGAGTCAACATTATGAAGTAGAGCTTAATAGTGGTTTTCTAACCTTGGATTTAAAAAGTTCAACCTCTGAATCTGAAGAGGTGAAAAAGGAATAAATTATAAATGTATGTTGTTTTTTTTGTTTTGTTTTGTTCTGTTTTTAGAGATGGAGTCTTGCTCTGTCACCCAGGCTGAAATGCAGTGGTGTCGTCTCAGCTGGCCGCCGCCTCCACCTCCTGGGTTCAAGCGATTCTCTTGCCTCAGCCTTCCAAGTAGCTGGGACTACAGGCATGCGCCACCACGCCTGGCTAATTATTGTATTTTTAGTAGAGACGGGGTTTCACCTTGTTGGCCACGCTGGTCTCGAACTCCTGACCTCAAGTGATCCACCCGCCTCGACCTCCCAAAGTGCTGGGATTACAGATGTGAGCTACCGCACCTCGTCTTGTATGTAATATTTTTTGATCATTTAAAAGCTTATGTTGGCAGGTCGCAGTGGCTCACACTTATAATCCCAGCACTTTGGGAGGCCAAGGTGGGTGGATCATGAGAGCAGGAGTTCAAGGCCAGCCTGACCAACATGGTGAAACCCTGTTTCTACTAAAAAAATATATATATATAAAAATTAGCCGAGGATGGTGGTGCACACCTGTAATTCCAGCTACTTAGGAGGCTGAGGCAGGAGAATCCCTTGAACCTGGGAGGTAGAAGTTGCAGTGAGCCAAGATCGCGCCATTGCACTTCACCCTGGGCGAAGAGCAAGACTCCGTCTCAAAAAAAAAGAAAAAAAAGCTTATGTTTTTCTTTCTTAAAAAAATTCCAGATCTCATTTAAATGAAAGAAATTCTATTTCATTTCCTTGCAAATAATATGATTTTACTCTGGGCATGTCACTCTTCTTTGGAAAAATTAATTGGTTACTTAATATATCCTTAGGCAAATATTCAAATATTCATTCTTTCAATTTTAGAGTAGAACCATTTAAACAAGGTTCATTTCTGGGAAGGTAAGTAATTAAGAGGGATGCAAATAACCTTTGTAGCTACATAAAATTAAAAAGCCATACTTGGAGGAAAAATTCACAAGACTTTCTCAAATTATTACAGTTAGGTTATTTACTAAAATTTATCATGTTTTACTCTGCATTCATCCCATACCAGAATGGGAGTTTACAAATACCGCATGATCTTATGGGCCTGCTCATTAGAAATTGTATCAGGATCCTAATCTTTAAATACTACCCATTACAAGTGTATACAAAACTCTGTATTTAAAGAGTTTCTTTATAAAACCATACATTTTTTTCTCTTATTGCTTGTAGATGGATGATGGGAAAAGCATACGGTATAAAGACCTCTATGCACTATTTGAACAGATTCTGGAAAAGACGATGAGGCTTGAGCAGCGTGATTCACTGGGTGAATCTCCAGTGAGAGTTTGGGTCAACACTTTTAAAGTGTTTTTAGATGAATATATGAATGAATTCAAGACTTCAGATTGCACAGCCACAAAGGTAAATGTGATGTATTTTAATTACTAAAAGATTTAATTATGAATTCTTTTAAGAGTGTTTGGGACATCTTGTATTTGAGAAAAACATTACAGAGAACATGTCAACTCAGTGCTACTTTAGATCCTCCAAACATCATTCTGTCTTATAATATATCAGACCATGTTTTCTAAACTATATTTTCTGTAGTCAATACATTTTTCACTGAGTTCTGCCCTCCAGATTATATGCTTAGCTTTAACAGAGATCAGGGACAAGGGTGCTGGCTCATGCCTGTAATCCCAGCACTTTGGGAGAGTAGGCAGGTAACTTGAGATCAGGAGTTCGAGACCAGCCTGGCCAACGTGGCAAAACCCCATCTCCATTAAATATACAAAAATTAGCCAGTCATGGTGGCGGGCGCCTGTAATTCCAGCTACTCAGGAGGCTGAAGCAGGACAATCACTCAAACCCAAGAAGCAGAGGTTGTGGTTAGCCAAGATCATGCCACTGCGCTCCACCTGGGTAGCAAAGCAATACTCTGTCTCAAAAAAAACAAAAAGAAAAAAAACATCAGTACCTGAATTTTCTTTTGAAAAATTATAGTCAAAGATGTGGTTTGTTGTATTTTCCAATGGCCTTATTATAAGAACCTACAAATTATATTTATTCTTGAATTAGGTTTTAGGAAATATGTCTTTTGGGAAATCTGTATAATAATAATAACCTTTTTATTTTGAGTGCCTATTATGGCCTGAGAATTGTACTTGATGTTGGATATTTTATTTAATTCTTGCTTCAGCCTTATTAAATAACTTTTGTAAAATCCATATTACAGAAGAGACATCAGGCTTAGACAAAGTTATCAGTGTGTTTTTTTTTCAGTACCCCAGATGAAATAATTAGGTACCTATTCATGTCAGAAATACCGTCAACATTTTGTATTGATTATGTTCCATTTAGTTATTCTATCTTATGTGTATTTAGATTTGCAAACCCTCTTCAATCCCATTTTTGAAGTTGTCAGATATAAACAAATTCTGGAAAGTTCTTCAGTTCTAGATTTAGGTTAAGGTCTTTATTTTATGCTGAAGAAGATTCTTAGTAGGCTTGTACTGCCTTTGTTTGTAAGTTTAAAAGGTTGGGTTTAGATTGTTCTGTACAATGGTTATCAGGAAATGTCATATGTAAAAGAGCTTTTCCATTTTCCAAATGTTACCTTTTTATATATAATTTATATTTAGCCTCACGGTAGTTTTCTAGAGCTAAAATATGGGAAGTAAAATCTTTAAAACAATCACTTAATGATTAAAATAATCGTTTAAATTAATATGGTGGTGGCTTCTGGGCAGAACTGAGGTTTAAGAAAGAATAATCTCTTTATTTTTTTTGTTTTTTTTATTTTAAAGATGGGGTTTCACCATGATGGCCAGGCTGGTCTTGAATGCCTGACCTCAGGTGATCCACCCACCTCGGCCTCCCAAAGTGCTAGGATTACAGGCGTGAGCCACCATGCCCGGCCAAGAAAGAATAATCTCTATATGTATTCTTCCATTCTGTTGCTGTTATTGGCAATTATGTTTTACCAGACTTTAAAACTTTTTTCTTACATTTGCTTATTAGCACTACACAGTTCCTCTTGGAGAATAAAGAGATGCCTATTCTGTTACCTGTTGAGCAAGTATCTTAACATTTGCAATGAAGTAAGAAAGTATATTAGTCTTTGTTATCACAATTTCTGTATTTTTCCTGTCCCTGTCAGGTGCCAAAAACAGAAAGAAAGAAAAGAAGGAAAAAGGAAACTGATTTGGTAAGTTATAATCTGTTTTTTAAATTTAAAAAGTATGTTTTCAGATCAGTGGTCTTAGGTATATCATACATTACTTATGTGGATATATTTATGAAATAAGTTCATCAGGTATCTGGGCAATAATCATATTTATACCTTTGCAAAAATTTAGAGTGATCAGATGTGACTGGACTTGTTATCAATGATAGCTTCCTAAAATGGCAGAAAACTGGAATTGTTTACTCATGAAAGGTAAAATATGATTTCTTTTCAGAACTGGGGGTAGGGAAGGACCTCTTCAGGAGTTTTCTCTTCTTTCTAAAGAAAACAGGGGTTATTCAGGATTTTACAGTTATAAATACTTTCAATTCAAAAGACATTTCTGAAGGCATCTGAACAAATTTTATTGTTCATGTTTATATATAAGCACACAAAATGTACAGTCACACTTTTTCACACTGACAGATGTATGAAGTTCTTTACTGAAGAGGACTTTGTAAAAGCAAAAGACTGAAAACAACCTAAATATATAGGGAAATGATAAAAAAATTAGATACATCTATATGATATATATCCAATATATGATGTCATCATATATACATCACATTTACGGTATATACCACATATAATACAATAGGTAACATATACTATATATATCACATATATAGTGTGTGGTTTATGATAATTTCTGCAATTACAAGGATGAATTAAGCCCTTGAGGTATAC
This sequence comes from Cacajao melanocephalus, assembly GCA_963573385.1. Classification (NCBI taxonomy): domain Eukaryota; kingdom Metazoa; phylum Chordata; class Mammalia; order Primates; family Pitheciidae; genus Cacajao; species Cacajao melanocephalus. The sequence goes on from CAUYLG010074892.1 coordinate 40,205, forward strand.
ATAATCAACAAGTGAAGGCAGTAAAAGTTTTTTAAATTATTACTGCCAGGGATGATAAATATTATAGTAGGAATAGTATCAAGTGCTGTTGGATACAGAAAGGGGGAATGAAGGAATGCTTTACAGAAGAAAAAATACTTTTGCTAATTCTTGACAAGTGAATAGTCGTTTAGACAGGCAATATCTATCTAGCCAGTGGGAAAAGAGTATGTACAAATGTGTGTGAATGAAGAACCTGGTACGTTGAGCCAGTTGCTTTCATTGGCTCAAGTGTTGCATGTTTATATGGAGGTGTTTGGAACAGAAGGTAGGAGTCTGATCACCACTCTACTTTCAAAATATTTTGAATACCTTACCATTTCATATCACCTCCACTGCTGCCACAACAGTCCAATAAACTATGAGCAGTCTCATACTGGCCTACTTTCTTATACTTTCTCCCCCTGTAATTCTCTACATAATAGCCATAGGTACTTTTTTTAAAAATAAAAATCAAATCATATCCTTTCTCTACTCAGAGCTGTTTAGTGATATCCAGTGTTTCTCAGAATGAAACCCAAAGTTCTTAACCATGCCTACAAGGCTTGACATGATCTTTAGTGTGACTGCCTCTCTAAGCTTCATTTCCTCCTGTTCTCCCCCAGTTCCTTCTGTTTCAGCTACATTTGCTGCTGTCACTTCCCACTTCCCCTCCTCCTATCTTCTTTACTTTCCCCTGGAAACTTTAAACTTTAGGACCTACAACCTTGCCAGTTGCAAATTCTAATTGTAGAATATTTATCGTCTACCTTACTAACATTCAGGATTATAAATCATCGCCTCGTGCTTGTAAACAAAATTCTAAAATCTTTTAGATCCTTATTTGTAGCTTTTCCACTGTTTGTGTTAGAAGTGTAATCTGACTGTTTATGGATTATCTGCCTGTTGCAAAGTATCTGCCTTTTCACAAGTACAGAATCTTGAAAGTAATATACTTGACTCCTTAGCCTGGTTTGCTTTGGTTCTCCAAGAGGATTTTCTCATTGAGAAACATTGGACAACTTAAGCTCTGAGTCTCAATGTCCTCAACTATAAAGCAGGAATCATGCCACCCACCACTGACATTTTTGTGAAATTAAATGAGATTGTATACAAAGGAAAAGGTAGGGAAGGCGGAGAACCTGTTACTAACAGGTATGTTTAGGCACTTTATACACTTTAGGCCTTAAAAGAGTAGTTATTCATGTCAACAAGGGAAAGAACAGAAAGAATAGTTGTTGAATAAATTTATTCAACATCTATTTTATTATAATTCAGGGACTGTAACAAGTGCAATTCATAGAAAGAAATGTCTAGAAATACACAAATAAATGTTTCTCTTGTTAGCAGTCAAATCAAAATGAAGTAACAGTGATTTTCTACTTTTTCCATCAATGAACAAAGCTCAAAATAAATTAATAACCTAGAGTTTGGAAACATAAGACAGATTTTTCAACACTTCAAATAGAGGTGTAATTTGCTTAACCTTGGAGAATGTACTTTAGCAATGACGTATTAAAAACCTTAAAAATGTTAAAGAAAGAAAAATAAAAACTGACCCAGCAATACGATATCTAAGAATTTGTTCAGTAGGCATGTCAATCACACTTTTTCACACTGACATGCTGACATGTATGAGATTCTTTATTGAAAAAGAGTTTGTAATAGCAAAAGACTGAAAACAACCTAAATAGATAGGAAAATGATTAAATACATTAGATATATCTATATAATAAGATGTTGCTTAGCATTAAAGGAAAAAAGGACATTCACCAAGATGTTTTTTTAACTAAAAAGTACAAGCATTGGCCAGGCACAGTGGCTCACACTTGGGCGGGCAGATCACCTGAGGTCCAGGAGTTCGAGACCAGCCTGGCCGACATTGTGAAACCCCATCTCTAATAAAAATACAAAAAAAATTAGCTGGGTGTGGTGGAGGGTGCCTGTAATCCAAACTATTCGGGAGGCTGAGGCAGCTTGAACCGGGAGGTAGAGGTTGCAGTGAGCCAAGATCATGCCTCTGCACTCCAGCCTGGGTGACGGAGCGAGACTAAGGCAAGAAAGATCTCAAAAAGCAGCTTCTGCCCTGCAGTTCCCCCGATTCCATAGTCTGGTATTGGGAGCACTAGCTTAATATTTCTTCACTTGAATATTCTTATATTTTAGGCATATTCTGTAAACTTAACTGTTGTTTTTTGGAAAGTTTTGTAAAATTATTCTGGCCATTCTTAATTTTACTCTGAAAGTGATCATCTTTGTATATAACAGTTCAGATAAGAAAATTAAAGTTACTTTTCCCAAGTGAAAAAAAAAAGACTGTCTCCAAAAAAAAAAAAAAAAAAAAAAAGTACAAGGGCTAAACACTGTATAGAAAGCTACTATATATATATATTTTTTAAAAATTTAAAAATATTTTTATATCTGTACTCATACACAGACATATACACACATATAAAATATCTAGGAGTATACTGATAGTGATTATTTCTGTAAAGAGGAGCTAGACAGAGACAGCTAGGGTACAGAGATAGGAAAAAGACTTATTTTGCTTTGTGTACCTTTTGATCAAGGGTTTATATTATATCCATTCAGAATAAGGTAATTTTTAAATGGACGTATATTTTACATATTTTAGGGGTACAGGTGAGTATTTGTTACATGCATAGAATGTGTAATGATCAAGTCAGGATATTTGGGGAATTTATCAGCTTGAGTATTTATCATTTTTATGTGTTAGGAACATTTCAAGGCCTCTCTTCTACCTACGGAATAAAGTAATTTTTAAAATTTTAATGAAAATTTAAATGAAAACAACTTTAATATTAGAGTTTAGTAGAGGAAAATAGTGTTTGTGTAATTTATAATTAGAAGGATATCTGTGAGATGAGATGTTATTATCTGGGAATATTTTGAGTTACCATAGAGCAAGGCCACATTATGAAACTAAGATGGATATTTTCAGGATATTCTGAGTGGAATTATGTTGTTACATTGTTTATAGTAGATTTATTACACACGTTTTAATTCCTTTAGATTCTTTTTCTTTATACTACTGGGGTTTTTGTCTTTCTTAGATAAATTATTTACATAATTATTACTTTTTTTTTTTTTTTTTTACTTTTTTCCATGTCTTCTTTCTTGCTTGCTTGCTTTCTCTTTCTTTCTCTCCCTCTCTCTCTCTCTCCCTTTCCCTTTTTCTCTCTCTCCCTCCTTCCCTCCCTCCCTCCCTCCCTTCCTTCCTTCTTCTCTCTCTCCTTTCTTTCCTTTCTTTTCTTCCTTTCCTTTCTTTTTTTCTTTTGACTAGGTCTCACTCTGTTACCCAGCCTGAAGTGCAGTGGCATGATGACAGTTAACTGCAGCCTAGACCTCTTGGGCCAAGCAGTCCTCCCATTTCAGCCTCCTGAGTGGCTGGGACCACACTCATACCCATCATGCCTAGCTAAATGTTTTTTCAGTTTTGTAGAGATGGGGCTCTCACCATGTTGCCCAGTCTGGTCTCAGACTCCTGGGCTCAAGTGATTCTCCTGCCCCAGCCTCCCAAAGTGCTGGGATTAGAGGCATGAGCCACCACACCTGGCCTAGTATGTTTATTATTTCATTTCTTTCTTACAAAAATATTTAATTATTCTTGAACTTATTTTAGTCTCAAGATCAAGTTAGGGACCAAGGCATCAAGAGTGCGCTAGGTAGGGATCACGCTCTTTTTCTTTAATAGTATATCAGTTTTCTGCCCACTGTTGAATGATAATATTTCTTTCTCACTGGTTTAAAATACCATTTTGTTTTATTATACTTTTAAGTTCTGGGTACATGTGCAGATCGTGCAGGATTGTTACATAGGTATACACATGCCATGGTGGTTTGCTGCATCCATCTCCCTGTCACCTACGTTAAGTATTTCTCCTAATGTTATCTCTCCCCAATCCCCCCACCCCCTGCTATCCCTCCCCTAATGTAGGTGGGATAGCAGCCCAACAGGTCCATCAGGCCCTGGTGTGTGATGTTCCCCTCCCTGTGTCCATGTGTTCTCATTGTTCAGCATCCACTTATGAGTGAGAACATGCAGTGTTTGGTTTTCTGTTCTTGTGTCAGTTTGCTGAGAATGATGGTTTCCAGCTTCATCCATGTCCCTGCAAAGGACATATATTCATCTTTTTTATGGCTGCATAGTATTCTATGGCGT